>JAPYYV010003749.1:0-17772 GCA_030522625.1 Copidosoma aretas
ATATAAAGTCAGTCTAGCTACCGCATGCTCTCGAGCCACACGTCGGCGCTCGCGAGCAGACTCACGCAGCCGAGAGAGATTGTCGCTCTCTCGCAACCGTTATATTTCTGTCAGTAAAGTTTTTAGTTAAGTCAATGTCAGAGTCTTTTCCTTGGTACGTTCCTCATTTTCTTCGGGATCTGAGGATCTTATCCCAACCGGTAGTTACTACGAGCTTTGTACTTATCCGGCGCCGCTCTCCTTTTCTCTTATCATACAGTCCGCTGGATATTTAACACCTTTAAATTTCTTGACATATCCTCAAATCGCCTAAATCTTTAGTTATGACAGTTTAATGAGTTAATAAGTGTTTAATTTAAATATTATCGTTAATAGCGCCAAAATTATTTCTAAAGCCTTCATTCCGTTTGATGTATAGTAAACAAATATTATCAAAAGTCATGTAAAACAGTTTTCTAACCTTCACGAATTTCTCAAAAGTTGATTTTTCCGCGAACAATCCACAAATTGGTCAGAAAAGACATGAATAATGACAGTCGAACACGGAAATGGTATTATTTCAATAACATCCTGCTGAATATTGTATATTGACTTCACTCCAAATCTTCATATTTGTCGACATAACCTTAAATATCGTAAAACTCAACTTATCCGACTTTAATGAGTTAATAAGTATTAAATTATAATATTATTGTTAATAGCGCAAAAATTCTTTCTAAAGCCTCTATTCCGTTTGATGTAGAGTACAGAAATACTACTAAAAGTTATGTAAAACAGTTGTATAACCTTCGAAAATTGCTCTTGAGTTGATTTTTCTGCAAAAAATAAAATAATTGGTCGAAAAGACTTGAATTTATTTCTATTATAGCAATATTATAGTAATATTGGTAGCAATAGTGCAGAAAAATTTCAGCGATGATAATTAATCAAAAGGGATAAATTTGTAATGATAGTTTCACATTATTTTAATGGTGCTACAATATTATTATGCTATTTTGCAACACTTTCAAAAATTTTCAAATTATGCTATAGAAATTCGTCAAACACTTAGTAATATGGCAGAAATATTGTAGGAACATTTATTTGAAATTTATTTAAATATTCTAGGAACAATAACAAAATTTTATGATTCTGCAATTTTGAGGAACTGTTATTGTAACGATAAATTATATGTTACTTAATTCAGACGACCTGTCAATTTTTAGAAATTTAATTTTAGAAATACAATCTCAGTATTATATTTATTTGATGGATTTATATTTATGTACATTTATCTTGAGTGTTTGTTAACGAATTTTGAAATTTCGTCGTTGTTTTTATTATATCGCTTGAAAATGTATGTTTTATCGAAGCAATAAAGCTTGGCATTGATCGGAAAAACGTATGACCGGATCTAACTTAGCCTAATTTTGGTGTTTTTTATACTACTTTTTAGGGCTGACATAATTTTTCAAAGCTTTACAAGTATATATGTATCGATGATAATGTCGTAACCAGCTCAGACTGTGTCAAGAGCTTGTATCACAATGAAATTATAAAGCTTTGTAACGTCAATACGTGTTAAAAGTTGTAGGCTTTATTTTACACCCAGACGTAGTATAATTTATATTACCTGCTAAAGAAATAAATTGCAAAAATATGGCCAAAGTGTCAGTTTGAAACTCTATCTCAAACTAAATTTTCCTAATAAAAGCTGCTTCTAGAAAAAAGAGCTTCTTGCCAGATTTCTACAAATACATTAGAAACTTTAGTAATTGCAGATTTCATTGAACCGCATACGATTTCAGTTTTTTCTACACGGTTTTTGTCCGACGATATATATTAATATCATATTTTAAACACGAATCACTATGAAAGACGTACTGTTTAGTCAAACTATTTCAAAGTCATAGTTTAAAATGCAGACTTACCAAAACACTAGTTGCACACGTCTGTGCTGTAAGAAGTTTGTATCTCTTGAATAGCCAAGTGTTTGATTTTCTGTTTTGCGAGCGTACGAAAATTTCAGCTGGTTCTGACTTTCCTTGAATGACTAGTTCATGGACTTGCACAGGTACAAAAACTTTATTTTCTTATCATATTTCAAAGTAAAAAATATTTTGACAGCAAAGAAGTCTGCATGTTTTATCCACGATGTGTACAAGAGCACTTTAAAGCTCAAAATGTCAATTTCGAACCCTCCAAAGTCAAAGTCCGTTTTTTTCTTACTTTTGGGCAAAAAATATTTACTAAGCTTATTCTTTAGTATTGTTGGTCACGTGAAATATAAGACATGTATCGCAGCGTTTGATCCAATGGGCTTTATTTCACGAGATATATCGACTAATATCGATATTACTTAGAATGCCAGTAGCGAAAATGCAAACTATTTTAGGTGGTCTAAGCTCAGATTAAAGAAGATCAGGTGTGAAAGAGTTTTGTCAGATCTTGATAAAATTTTAGATACCTATAGTTGGTTTCAAGCTATCTAATGCCAGATAAATATTTTAGGAATAAGAACCCACAAAAGGATAAGGACGTATATGCCTAAATGATCTTAAATAAGCGTTATCAAGAAGGAAGCCTGAAGCATTTTAGTCATGACAGCTAAAGGTAAAAAGTACGCAGGTGTACTTTAAAAAATAAAAACAGTAGATATTACCCATTAAGTGTTGAGTATGAGAAAAGTCCGAGAAATAAGACGAGGAGGGGTTCGGGAGAACCGGAAACCCTGCAAAGGAGGGCCGAGCAGGGCTTGAGAGCGCTTTCGGCAAAATGGTGGAAAAAGAGGAAAGTGTACAGTCACTGCTTCCCAAAGCTACTTGGAAAGTACAGGATATTAAGAGAAAGGTAGAGGACGTAGTTGCAGCTCTTCTAACGAATATGACAGACAAGATAGAAGTGCAACTGTCATCCGGCTCATTGAGAGAAAATTGCATTGCCTGGGTAACTGTGCCGACGCGACGGCCGCGATCATGGACAAAACAACCCGCATTGAGATAAGGTGCGTCAACTGCAGAATCGACAATTAAAAAAGAAGTGCTGAACACTGCTACAGGTGCCTGGCTTTTTGAATACTTGTAGGCCACTGCGTAGAACATTGCGCTACTCAATCGGGATGCCCTGCGTAAAGCTCAAGATGGCACACCGCTTCCTGCTGATCTGATCACGATCATGAGGCTAGTAGAGGCCCGACAACTAGTAAGGAGCAACATGCACATTACAAAAATGGCGGGACTATGTATGCCTCGAAGATCGGCTATGCATGATTGGAAACTGAGCTACTGATGTACAGAGGAGATCGCCGACTTACGGAGATATTGCCACCTAATCCATTGTAGAATCCAGCACTGCCAGCGACAAGTCAACGTGGAATAGACGGTTGCACTTTACAAGGGTAGATAAATATTCTACGCACTTGCCAAGGTTCTGGAGGTTCTGGAGTGCGTAGCACGGGCCTGGCAATCTCCTCACAAGACAATAAAAGCCTGTTTCTTGGTCATGCTTGACGTTAGCAATGTCTTCAATTCGGCAAGATAATATGACATTAGAGCCGGTCTGCACAAACAAAGAGTGCCATATTACTTCAAGAGGATTATGGATTATTATTTCCAGGGTTAAGGGCTTCGTTTAAACACAAAAGACAGATCAATCGAGGTGAGACTTAGGTTAGGGGTGACATGGGGTTCTGCGCTAGGCCCAAATCTCTAAAACCTCGTTTACGATGGATTGATTAGCCGCATGAGCTCACGAGCATCAACAGTTTGAAAAGCAGCTCGAATAGATGGCGAAAAAGAGCAGTAGTGCATGGGAAGCAGTATCTGAATATATAGAAATAAGTGTGTTTCATAAAGCGAGTTTACTGCTTGTCTACGAGGCCCCCATTGAAGAATTGTAAAGTAGAACATGACTAACCATCGTTGAATGGCTTATGTATTTAGTATACTACCACTCACCCTAACGCACTTTGCAAAGAAGCTTTCTTCTTTTACATTTATGTTAAGGTACTATTAAAATCAAGAGAATTTTGCATCTTGTAGTAGCCAATGCTCTAAACATATTGCTATGTTCAAGTATAATATACTATATTGCTATGTAAATAAAAGGTGCATACAAAATTATATTATAATCGGATATACAGAGTCCTTAAGAACCTGCTAGATTAACTATTCCCAGACAGACAAGTGGGGTCAAATAATAGCTTAAATAATTGTTCAAGCTATAAATTTTCAATAACTATTAACAGAATCTCAAGGCGTAAGAAAAAATACACATCTAGTGAAACATACGCACACACAGCGGAAGATATTATTACCTTATGATAAACTTCCATCTTTTAAATTATGTAACAGTTTCCTAACCAATTATTCATTTACCATTATTCTACATATAAACAATTTGATACTATTTTTTTAGGACGGAAAAATATGGCATGTTAGCTTTTATGCTGCCACAAATATAATAATTACACATTAAAGAACGCCATTTCTTCGTTCAATGACATGGAATTTCCGTTGATAACATATCGACTGTCCATAACGTTACGAGTCATCGGTACCATACATACTTAACTATATCTTCAAATATGCTCTTATTTTCTTAACTATTCGGAAATTATCAAATAAACCTGTATTGAAATAGTAAATACAATAAAGAACCTAAATAACTAGTCAGTATATATTTAAAAAAAAAATATGTGTGAATATAGGATGAAAGTATTACTGCAATTTTATGCCAAATGCTGGAGTTTAAAGAAGCATATAATAAAATGTTGGGTATGTCCAGCGGTGACTTTGTAGATTCGTTGAAAAATATTAATGGCTCGATTCCTATTAACATTTCAAAGGCTACTGCTTTCTTCTTATTTAAAATATATGGTTCATCGTTGATTGTGAGGACATTCTTCAGCATCAAAATGAATTTGTTAGTCATAACTGGCCACCTTAACATTAATCTCAGAGCACAACTCTTGAATAAGGATTCTAAACGTGCATTTATAAAACCTTGTCCAAGAAGAAGTTCCAGTAATAATTCAGTTAATTTTTCTACCTGTAAAAGTGATGAGCAACATTAAAATACTATAAAAATATAATTACACGTACACTAATACACGTACGGAATTACAGATGCATAAGCAAAATTAAAGTATTAATACAGCACTTTATTGTACATGCATCTTCTTTATTACAACTATTTTTTTGCTTAACGAAAAGCAGAACCATCATATAAGTGCAACAAAATGATTGTATACGCTATTTTTTTTAAATAGCTGCACAAAATCATTAAATGGAAATCCCATTCTTAAAAAGTTTACCACTAGTCTTTATGAAACTTTACCTACAATGTACTCATAATGTCAGTTGAAACATACTACTTTTTTAATTGTAAAAAGCGTTTAAGTGTTATTAGCGATTTTGTTTGCGATGTTTACAATTTAATCTTGAATTAGACGCTTCATTATCTTCCCCATATTTAAACTACATTTTTCTAACGCGCTTTTTTATTAGGAGGAATACCAACACTTATTCGACTTTTAAGACGATCAGTAATTTTTTTTTTAAGATGTCGGGACCTTAAACGTCTTCCATCCGAGAAAAGCTAACACCCGCCCAGCAGTACGGTAAGATAGACTGTTGATGAGAGACATTCTTTCACTACCTAATTATTCTCATACCAGCGGGGGTGTGATCAAGACTATCACTATAACCTGTTAATAGTATCCAGAGGGCCAGGGGTGGATTAGGACTTTTTTTCCTAGTAAGATGACGGCCGAGTCATCCCCCGAAAACTCTGCACTAAGGACCTGCACGAGAGACTCACATATTTGAAGATTTAATACAGGGAATTAGAAAAAAAGGGATAAGTTTATTGGGTACGTCAAAATCAGAAAACAGGTGTACGTGGAAATAAATAATATTAAACAGTATAAAGATACGCTTTTATCAATAAATTAGAAAGAGACAATAGTTTTGTTGCATAAATGATTAATAAAAGCGGGAGTTGACAGTAGTATATGTTGTTACAGACAATTCAATAGTTTAGCGACTCCCGTTATTACCAGGTACTTACGTACTTACCAATTATACTTACAACAACACTGTTTCTTACTTTTCAGTTTATTGTTAAAGAAATTAATTTATAATAAATTATTTTTAGCAATATTTCAATTTTTTTGTAAAAAATTTTATACTTACATCGTCAGCAAAGTAAAGTACATATAAGTTATCAAAGATCGAGCTATTAACGGAGATATACTTTGCCGTGACCTGTCTCAACTACTGTGTGTTTAAACTTTGTAAATTTTATTTTACAAATAATCAATAAAAAAACATAGAACTTAATGCGCTTACACATAACGGATTAATACTATTTATAATAAGCATTTTGTAGGAAACATATTTTTAGCTGATCTAGAAGTAGGTTAAATATCAATTATAGGAGTTCACCCATATAGTCACCAACAGACGGACAGGGCCAGGAGTGCTCCCGAAGGTGGCATCCAAAAGGGCGCGAAAATCAAACCAGCTATATGGGCAAAACCGCAAAAACCTAGTCACCAAAATCCCAAGATTTTTATCCCAGTAACCCAGAGGACAGCAAGTAAACAAAAAAATAAGTAAATAAATTATTAGAAAATCACAACACAACTTGAATTCCAAGCTTATTAACCCAGCAACCCAGTAAGAGCGAGTTAATAACATCATAATTAAATAAATTAATTATTAAAAAACAAAATAATCTAAATCCTAAACTTTTTAACCTAGTAAGCCAGGGAACAGCAAGTTACTGACATAATAATTGAGTAAATTATTATAAATATAATAAGATAAAATAAATCCTAAGCTTCTTAGTCCAGTAACCCGGGAGACAGCGAGTTAATAACATAATATTTAAATAAATTATTGATTAAATAACAACATTACTTAAATTCCAAGCTTTTAAACCCAGTAACCCAGGGGACAGCAAGTTAACAACAGAATATGAAAATAAATTATAAAAATAACAAGATACTCTAATATGAAGCTTTTAAATCCAGTAACGCTGGGGACAGCAATAAAATAATAAAATAAGTAAATAAATGATTAAACCATGACAACGTAACTTAAATTCCATACTATTTAACCAAGAAACCGGGAGATAGTAAGTTAATGATACATTAACTAATAAACTATTATAAAAATAAAAACAGAACTTAAATCCTAAACTTTTTAACCCAGAAACCTGGAGGACAGCGAGGAAATAATAAAAAAAATGTACAATAAGTGCATATATTATTATACAAATAAGAACATAACCTTCATTCCCAAGCTTTTAAACCTGGTAACCCAGGGGACAGTGGGTTGAGAATATATTAACTTATAAATAATTATTGAAACAAAAACATATACTAAATACTAAGCTTTTTTACCCAGTCACCCGGGGGACAGCGAGTAAATAATATATCAACTGATAAATTATTATAAAAATAACAACATAACTTAAATCCTAAGCTTTTCAACCCAGTAAATCAGAGGACTGTAAGTTAATAATATATTAACTAATGGATTATTATAGATAAAGCAAAATAACCTTAATCCTAAGATATTTAACCCGGTAATCTGGAGGACACTGAGTTATCATTAAATTAATTTAATTAAAAAGAAAAGGTAGGTATGTAGATGACGTTGCTATTTGAATATTTTGCATTAGCAAAATACTATTAAATCGCTGTCTCCTAGGTAACTAGGTTAAAAAGCTTAGAATTAAGGTTATTTTGTTATTTTTATAATAATTTAATAATTTTTTATATTATTTACACGCTGTTTCCCGGGTTATTCGGTTGAAAAGCTTGGAATTTAGGTTGTGTTATTTAATTATTAATTAATTTAATTTATATGTAATTAACTCACTGCTTCCTAGGTAACTTGGTTAAGATGCTTGACGATTTACTTTTACGATTTGTATTTCCCTGCCCCGCTACAAGTGTCGGTAACATAAACGTCTCTTTGTACAATATGATATTAGAACGGTTAAACGCGAGCATGCAGAGATAATTTAATTAAGCACAGTGCAAGATCAATTATTGTAGTGTAAACCATGTAACTGTAAAAGAGAGAACGGTAAATAATTAACATTAATTGTCGTTTCTTTGTTTTACAGGTAAGAAGTGTGATCATTGAAGATATTGTAAATATGAAAGTATGTCTCATAATTAATACAAACTTTGATTTACAGAGAAACCTTTGTGTTTTTATTTACCACGATTCCCTTTTAAACTTCAACTTAGTACATTATGAAATGAAATTTTTGTTACAAAAGAAGAATAAACTGGTGGTCACGATAGAAAAGTTGAAATTTACTTTTACTCTAAAAGCAAGTTTAGATGGAAAATCTAATGTCATGTGTATAACCTCAATAGAAACGCCAGACAATCAGATATTTAGTGTACTGATACAATTTTAACCAGCAAGCGTACACAAAGAACTGATTACCACACCAGCATTTAACAAGATGGAAAATTCATTAACCAAGAGACATCAATCGAAGAGTGTTTGGATAACATTATCAGACAAACCAGAAAATACGTACGTAGACGAAGGTGGAAATATACAGTTCAATGATACGTACATTTACAAACAGATATGTAAATGCTTTTCAATGGATATCGTGCTTTAAAGATGAGTGTAACAAATTGATAGTTACTGAAGAAATGGAGAAAATTAACATTTACGCCTGCTGTTGGATAAACTATGTATCGACTGGTATCAAGGTATGATGATTAAACATTTATTAGAATCTGATTGGAATTTGTGAAAACAAAGTTTCTGCGAAACCTTCGCAAGCAAAGGTTGGAGTCCAATTAGATATGCACACACATTTAAATACACAACAGGTAAACTACTAGAATATGCAATGAAAAAATAAAAACTCTGACTAGAAATTAGCAAAAACATTGATACAGGAACCTTAATTGATCTTATTGTACTGGGGTTACCAAATCATGTAGCAAACATGCTTGATAGAGAGACGTTAAAGAAATCAGAAGGTATATTTAATAAAATCAGTTAATTAGAACATATTGTTAATAAGCGGTCATTAAATAACAGAGCAAAAATTTTAGTAATAAAGAAAAATTTGAAAATAAACTATGTTCAATATGAAAATAAATAAACAAAGGACTTCGATACCATAAAGAGGATGAATGCTGGTTCAAAACAGAAAAACAAGGTAAATTTATTACTGGTAATGCAGCACTTGAAGTGGAGTTAAGTAATGAAGATCCAAACAACTAGATGCCACACCATTAATTCAACTAAATGTTACATTGAATAATACAGCTACAGTAAAAGGTATTTATGACTCTGGTTTAAATGTAACTTTAATAAATTCTAAACTTTTACATATAAATAATAAAAATAAAAGTGTAAAACTAAGTAACATAAAATAAATTAATATGGTGGAAAAAACAGAAGGAATAATTAATCTAAGGGCAAAAATTTTTGATACAGAAAGAAACATTAACGCCTTTGTGATAAATAATGATAATTTCAACCATAAATTTTTGATAGGGTTAGATTGTATTAAAAAATTTTAACTAACACAAAATGAAAAATTAGAAATGAGACAGATAATTTTTGATGATCAGATAATCTCAAAATTGAAAGAAGATCTAGATGATAAAATCAAGGATCCCAAGAACAAAAAAGAATTAGAAATAAAATCTAATTCTAAATCAACAGATACAAATAGGAAAAATGAAGTTACAGAACCAAATTTTGAAATAAATTTTAATGAAAACATAAATGCAGATGAATTTGATATGGTAATTAATTACTTAAATGAATATAAAAAATATGATATGCATCAATTAATTGAAAGCTATAAAACAGTATTTGTAAAAGATAAGCATGATACAGGAAGGATACAAAATTATGAAGCAAGAATAGATTTAGTGATAGATAAATATTGTTCTAAAAGGCCTTATACATGTACAGAAATAGACAGAAAAGAAATAGAAACGCAAATAACAGAATTACTAAAACGAGAGATAATTGAAGAATCCTATAGTCCTTTTGCCGCTCTAGTAACTCTAGCGTATAAAAAAGATGAGAATAAAGAATCAAGGCTATGTATCGACTTAAAAGAACTAAATAAATGAGTTATTCCTCAACCACAACCATTTCCCTTGATAGATGATTTATTAACAAAAACAATAAATTGCAAATATTATACAACTTTCGATATTAATTTAGCATTCTGGGCAATACCTTTAAGAATAGTAGATAAACACAAAACAGGATTCATAACACAAGAAAGTCATTATCAATGGACATGTCTTCCCTTTGAATTAGAAACATCGCCTGCAATTTTCCATACAATTTTTTTTAGTATTATAAAGGAATATAAACTCACAAAATTTACAGTTAATTACATAGACGACATATTAACATTTTCTAAAACATTCAAAGAACATATAGTACATTTAAAAACATTATTAGAAGCAATAGCAAGAGAAGGGTTTACATTGAAATTTTCAAAATGTAGATTTGCAGAAAGCTTAGTTAAATATTTAGGCCACATAATAAGTTACAATACAGTATCACCGTTAAAAAATTACTTAATCTCAATACAAAATTTTCCAATGCCAACAACTCAAAAGAATATAAGACAGTTTCTAGGTAAGATAAATTTTTATCACGAATATATTCCAAACATTGCGTCGATTTCATATCCTCTTCATAAACTACTAAAAAAATGAGAAATTTATATGGACTGAGAAATGTGAAAAAGCTTTTGATCAACTAAAGAATTATCTATCAACTTAGCCGATTCTAGCTGTATTCGGCCAAAATTTGACCATTCACATCTACACAGATGCTAGTTTGAAAGGTATTGGAGCAGTTCTTAAACAACGACAAACAAACGGAGAAGACAAACCAGTGGCTTACTTTTCAAGAAAATTAAATCAGGCTTAAAGAGAAAAAAAGGCAATCTATCTAGAGTGTTTAGCTATCAAAGAAGCAATAACATTTCGGCAACATTGGCTTCCAGGAAAATCATTCATGGTTTTCACAGACCATAACCCACTGGAAAACCTAAACATAAAATCACGAACAGACGGAGAGTTAGGCGACTAATATCAACGATGATGTAAAAATTGTAAATTTAATAACTTTTAACGAGATCTTAGAGGACCAAAAAAGAAATGAGAATATAGAATTAAAAAAGAATAAACTTATTTTAGAAAATAAAGTATACTGATAATTTTCTGATAATTTTATTATCAGAAAATTTTAGCGAAGAAATAATAAGAAAAATACATGCAAAATTTTGCCAGATAGGTATTAATCAATTAAAATGTATGGTAAAATTATACTACACAGCGGAAAATATAGACAAAAAAATTCAGGAGACTTGCAAACGCTGTAAGATATGCATAAAAATAAATCTAGAGACCAAAATAAATATGGTTTCATGTCACATCTTGGTCCGGTCTAATATCCATTTCAAATAGTTTCAATTGATACAATTGGTGGTTTCGGAGGTCAGAGATCAACAAAAAAATACTTACATCTTTTAGTGGATCATTTTACACGCTATGCATATACACTAACTTCAAAAACACAAAACGCACATGATTTTATAAAAATAATAATGTTAGTATCAATGAATAACAAAATAAAAATTATTCTAGTTGATCAATATCCTGGAATTAATTCCGAAGAATTCAAAGATTTTTTAAACGGAGAAAACATACAACTAATATTTACGTCAAAGGATGCACCTTTCTCAAATGAACTCAACGAAATATTAAATCAGACACTAGTTAACGAAATCAGATGCAAACTTAATAAAAAAAAAAAAAAACAGAAAAAATCAGCTTGGACATCAATAGCCCATGAATGCATAAAAATATATAATGAGACAATACATACAGTTACAAAATACACACCAAGTTATCTATTATCAGAGGTAAATGATTTAATCGTAGAAAAAAGGTAGAAAAAAATTATACATTCCAAACCGGAGATTTAGTATTCGTAGAGAATGGTAATAAACTAAACAGAAAAAAATTGGACGAACTAAGAATCGGGCCATACGAAATTCTTAATAAGATTTCAAATTAAATCTATGAAATCAATACAGGATACAAAAAACTAGAGTCGAATTTGTTCCACATTTCAAAGCTCATCTCGCTCAACCAGCCTGAAAGTAACATTGAAGAGGACAAAAATGTAATAGAATATATCGACTGTACGTTGAGCAAAAATTAATAAATTTTTATCTTTCGTGGAGGGGAAGATGTAAGGAAGTAAACTACCATAGTATGATTTGTATTTCCCCGCCCCGCTACAAGTGTCGGTAACATAAATGTCTCTTTGTACAATATGATATTAGAACGGTTAAACGCGAGGATGCAGAGGCGATTTAACTAAGCACAGTGCAGGATCAATTATTGTAGTGTAAACCATATAACTGTAAAAGAGAGAACGATAAATGATTAACATTAAATGTCGTTTCTTTGTTTCACAGGTAAGAAGTGTGATCATTGTAATATTGTAAATAAGAAAGTATGTCTAATAATCAATACAAACTTTGTGTTACGGAGAAACCTATGTGTTTTTATTTACTACGATTTCCTTTCAAATTTCAACTTAGTACATTGTATACTTATTATATTATTTACAAGCTTCATCCCTGGTCAGTAGGCAAAGAAGCTTGAGATTTAGGTTATTGGGGTATTTAGTTCATTTAGGGTATTTAGTTAATCATTAATGTATTTGAATATTATATTATGAACTTGCTGTCTCCCAGTTGACTGGGTTTAAAAGCTTGGGATTTAGGTTATGATGTTATTTAATAAATAATAGTTGTTCATGAAATAACTTATTCAACTAAAATATTATTAACTCGCTGTCTTCCGGGTCACTGGGTTAAGAAGCTTTGGATTTAGGTTATGTTGTTATTTAATAAAAAATTTTATTAAAATATTAACTTGCTGTTCCTCGTATTACTGGGTTAAGAAGCTTGGGATTAAGGGTATGTTAATATTTTTATAATAATTTAATTACTTATTATATCATGTAGACGCTGTTTCCCGGGTTATTTGGTTAAAAATCTTGGGATTCAGGTTGTGTTATTTAATTATTAATTTATTTAATTATTATGTTGTTAACTTGCTGTCTCCCAGGTTACTGGGTTGAGAAGCTTGTGATTTAGGTTATGCTGTTATTTAATAAATAATGTATTTAATTAAAGTATTATTAACTCGCTGCCCTCCGGGTTACTGGGCTAAAGAGCATGGGATTTTGGTTACTGGATTTTTGCGGTCTTGCTTATGTAGCCGATTTAAATTCCGCGCACTTTTGGATGCCACTTTCGGGAGCAGGGAGGGCACGTTGAATAAGAGCCTTGAAAATAATACTTTTCTTACTAATACTATCAGGTGTTAGCGTAAAACCCAATTTTTTATTGAATTACTTTAAATTTGCTGAGCTGATATTATTGACTATCATTCTTAAGGGAATAAAGTTTGTCATAAAAAGTTTTGTGAATCATAAATTAAAGTATTTTCTTATAATTAAGCTCCTTTTAAGTAAAACTGGGAAACACAATATTAATTAACTAAAAAATCCATAAGCAAGTATAGTCAATAAAATAAATCAGCTATACATAGTTTTTGGGATTATGTCGAGCAATACTTTCAAAATGTATACTATATCAATAATACTAATGTATCAAATGTGATTGAATACATGGAATCACTATAACATTTCAAAATATATGCTTAATTTTTCACATTAATATATCTAGATGAACACTTACAGTTTGGAAAAATGCATCCTAACTTCTATAAATAACTGAATATATTACACAGACCTGCAAGGTTTTGACGATTTTATGTAAATACCTGTTTCCGAATTAATTTTGTGCGCTTAAACTGAATCTTTCCTCAGAGTAAGCCTACCACGTCAGTATTTTTAGTTAACCTAAACTTAATGTTCAAAAACAGCCATTTCATCTCGATTTTTTGTGCGTCTATTAGATGATACCATCGTATAGTATAGGTGTTCTCATACAATTTTAATTTGTGAAATATAAGATATGATTATTTATCTCTGGTAGACCAATATGGCAGCTGCAATAAGTTAAAATCACCCTAAGACAGCTATTTTACTTGATATTAAATAATTTTGGGCTTCGGAAAATTATAACCAAAGCTAAGTGTTATGAATTTTTTTATCGCTGATTACGAAACCATACTCTTTTTAATCAAGCACATTACTGATTTTGCCAACCTCAAAAAACTCCACTATGAAGCAGTTTTGCGTAGTCTTTGATCGTTTTATACGTTGAAAATTAAAAAAAAAATTATTCATGTGTATTCTTCATGACTACACACAAATCTATACGTTTTTTTGGTCGTAAGTACTATGGATCCTTTTACAGCTCAAAAAGCTTTAGGATCAAGCAGTTTTGCGTAGTTTTTTATTGTTATGTGGGTCAAAAAATTGTAAAAAAAATTTATCGATTGTATTTTTTATACCGCAGCTTGAATCGACCCTTTTTTTGACGCACATATTAATGATCCTTCCTAATCTATAAAAAATTCAAAATAAAACAGTTTTGCGTGGTTTTCGATCGTTTCGTATGTCAAACAATTATAAAAAAATTACTCTTATGTTTTTCTCATGTACTTATACAAATAATTCTAATTTTTTATCAATCCGATTACTGATCTTGTTTAAGATTTAAGAAATTTCAAAATAAGGCAATTATACTTTATTTCTCAATTTTTTTCACTTACGACCATATACCTGAACCGCCACCACGCTAGTAGAATCTTATTTAATGCGAAATTCTACAATTGGCATCTGCATTCAACGCAACCGAGTGCTATTGTATGCTGCTGATCTGTTTCAAAACTTACTGACTTTTTTGTGAACCGTTTGTTACGTTTGTACCATTCTGCAGCTTATGTATAACATAGAACCCAAAGCGATGCGTATAAAACGATTTCCAGATGTTATTGTTATAAGAGTGACGAAATTGTGTAAGCTTAGATTTTGTTGCCTCATTCCTTTTAAAGCAATACCAATCGAAAACAAACGTAAAAATTAACTTTATTATTATAGTATTTCCGGTTATCTATTTATCAATGTTATCATTAATTCTTGTGCAGTATGTCTAAAAAAATAACGTCTCGTGTGATACTCGAAAAATTAGCGTGTCTTGAGTTTTGAGCCTTCAAACATAGTATGTTTGCAAATGTGATTTAATATCACGTAAAAAAAACATTAGACGGTTTATGTAGTAAATTAACTATACATGATACATCCTATTGACTCTGCTTGTGCAGTAACTAGTAAGTGAAGCATCACTTACAACAAAATTGAGTTAGTGCTATTATGATGGTATGTATGTCTATAATCTGAATTATTTTTTCAGGATTCGTGTGCATATTTGTATTGGAGTGTATATTTGTGAGACAACCAATCAAATTTGAGAAATTTTCTATGTTAGAGCTATTTTTAGGAATTAATTGCTTTGGATATATATTAACAATTTTATTCGTCGTTACAAAATTATGTCTCATCGATGGTTCACTAACGATCCAGATTTGTTTTGTTACATTTGTGGACAATATGTAATAACAAAGCAAAGACGAAACACCAACGATTTTGTAAAAACAGCTTACTTACGTTACTTTAAGATTTCTATTCCTTGTGAAATCCGTTCATGGGCTCCAAATACAGTATGTACAACATGTCTAAAATCATTGAGGTTATGGTGTAATAGAAAACTAACAAAAATTTGGTACGACTCACCAACTTTCTGGCAAGAACCCTACGGTCATGATAAACGTTACATTTGTAAGGTTTCAGGGTTTAATGCAATGAATGAACATTCAATATTATATCCTCAAGTTAAGAGTGTCACTCCAGCAGTTCGTTCAATTTCAATAGACTCATTACCTGTAATACAATCATTTAAGTATGCAGATACCCAAGATATCGTTGTTGATGAAACAATTTCTGATAATGAAGAATTAGAATCAGACGACTTTATAAAAGAAGAATGACGTCTCCCTCATTTATTCGACAAAATGTCACTCAACGATCTCGTACGAAACCTTGATTCATCATAGGAAAAGGCTGAACTGTTGAGATCTCGACTACATGAAAGAAATATGTTATGCTCAGATACCAAATTTAGTTAGTATAGGCATCATGAAGTTAAATTCGTTAGATTTTTCAAAGAAGAAAATAATCTTGTATTTTGTCATGATATACTTAGTTAATCGATTTGATGCACCATATAATTGTGATGATTGGAGAATTTTCATTAATTCCAGTAAAATAAGCTTAAAAGCTGTACTTTTAGACAACGGCAACCTATATTCATCGATACCAGTTGCTCATTCTATAATTCTAAAAGAAAATTATCCCAACATGGATTTACTTCTAAAGTATCTTAAATATCAAGATCATCAATGGAAAATTTGTGGGGACCAAAAAATTATATCTATAATAGTTGGGCAACAAGCTGGTTTCGTGAAATATGGTTGTTTCTTATGCGAGTGAGATAGTCGGGCACGAGAGAAACACTGATCATGAAAGAGATGGCCTCTACGAGAGTCGTTGAAGCCTGAAAAGAAAAATGTAATAAAATCGCCAGTAGTAAATACTAATAATATTCTCCTATCTCCATTACATATAAAGTTAGTAATAATGAAGCAATTTATTAAAACATTAAATATAGAAGGTAACTGTTTTAATAATATCGCAGAAAAATTTCCAGCATTAACAGAAGCCAAAATAAAGGAAGGACTTTTTAACGGCCCTCAGGTACGAACGCTTAAGATGCCTAGTTCGTCAATGTGATGACTGCAGTTGAAAAATAAGCATGGCAAGTTTTAAAGACGTAGTTAAAGGTTTCTTAGGTAATACCAAAGAAAACAACTATGAATCATCAGTTGACAAAATGTTGAAAAATTTTGAAGCACTTGGGTGTAGTATGAGCATAAAACTTATTTCTTAAAATCACACTTAGATTTTTTTAAGAAAGTCTTGGAGATCTCGTGGCTCTCGGAAAAATAAGAAGGTGTGATTATGTATTTTGTCATGTTGTATAACCTAATCAAAAATTGTTGCAGTATGCTTACAAAATACAATCTAATAAAATACAATAGTGAATCATAGATATAAATGATATTATAAGTATTAAAAATTTATGTTATTTTTAAATTGGACACGCAAGAGATATTCATTATACAATTCGTGTAATAATTATTCCTAAACTGTAAAAAAAAATTTTAATACGAACAAAATACATATTTTTTTAACAAGTGTTATGGACTTTAACAAATTTTATTTTAAAATTCCATATAAAATATAGAATGTAAAAATACGTACGTTAAATTAAGGTTACAATTTGTATGGCAAGGTGTGGTGTGCTAAAAAATTGAAGTTTTGCCATAGCTAATATCGTGTTTTAACATAACTTAAGTGTATCAGCAGTTTACATAGAGCTTAGAAAATTTTAATCTGATCCGATTTAAATATTGCCGTCCGTGCAGCGGACGAGAATGTTCACTCTCCGAGAGCCAGGCACGTAAATATACTTACGTTACATATTTTTTAATGGGGCAAAATTGGAAATCATTTACTTACTTTCCTGCATGACGGTGATATAGAAGTATAACTTCAATTAAATTATTTTATACGTGGAAGGATGCTATCAATAGTTATCTTACATAATCCTAAAGTTGTAATGAAAAATCTGGGGATTGGCGCGCGGAGCTTGCAGGGG
>JAPYYV010003750.1:0-33093 GCA_030522625.1 Copidosoma aretas
GGGTCGCACAGGCTGCTCTCGTCAGCAAGCTGATGAGTACAAGGATGGATGAGAGAGTTGAGGTGTAGCAAAAGAGCAGACAGCTAGGATGTGGTTTTAATACACAGTGGGTTTTATTGACCATGTGTTGCTCAAGCCACTGCCAACTACTTTATGATCGCCGAGCGAGCGGGATACTTGGTACGGATAAGCAAGCTCTTATAAGCACTAGAGATTACTAACTTGCTAGTAGTAGCATCGATTTCAAGCACTTACCATCTGGTGGCTGGTTGTGGGTATTACGAAGTGCGCGCACTTGAATCGGGCGCGAAAGTTTGAATTTTTAATGTAGCGCGAAATTTGAATACTCGTAGAAAAATGTATGTAAAACGATAAAAGAATAATAGAAATGTTTAAAAATATTGTTATGCAAAGCGTAAAAGTAATAATAATGTTTGAAAAAATTGTTAAATAGGCCGGTTTATATCAAAGCGTAGATATAATACCCATAAACTGTCGAAAAAAAATGCAAGGCTTGATCCTAAATTTCACTCTTATTTTAAAACAAACTTGGTATCGACGTTAAATCCCCATTCTACGCTGGCAGAGAAGCCATAAGCTTTAACTTACAAATTTTAAGAGCGAAACGTCAGATTAACATTTTCATCGATTAACTATCTATTCTAAGCCTTTAATCAATGGTAAGACTAAACCATATGCTAGCAAAGAAGCCAAAAGTTTTATTTTGGAATTGTGCCACAGCAAAGTCATTCTACTGTATTTCCTCATTTAATATTTCAATTCATGTTCAAACCACACTATTTATCTAAACTGTTCGCCAGCTTTTAAAGCTGAGACTTAATACCCATAAACTATCAGAATCTAATTTTGGGCTAAATCTAAAAATTAACTTTTCTTTCAAAACGAACTTAGTAATAATTTTCAGTCTACATTTTAAGCCAGCGAATGGGCTAATAGCTTCAAAATGCAAATTGCAAGAGATAATGTAACAATAACCATTTTATTGCACTACTTGTAACACACCACTTTTACCAATGTTCAGACTAAACCATAAGCTAGCAAGGGAGCCAAATATTTTTCTTTATAATTGTGACATTAGAAAGTTAGTCTACTTTATTTCCTGGTTCTATATTTCAATACATGCTTTAACTTGTGCAGATAACCTATGCCAGGGCCAGACTATGCTACCAGACCATGTCAGAAAAAGACAGCCGCGATACCAACTCTCTCAGTAGTGTTGTACGAGAGCTCCCCAGTGCTATAACAAGAGCTTTTCTCTGACGTCACGTCTCCGGAGTTCTAATCCCCCTACCTTAGCTCCCTCCGGATCCTTAGTCCCTAAAGGATCGATTTAAAGGTAAATTGCTCAGCTACATTATCAGCCTATGGTATCTGGAAATCATAATTTAATGCGCTGAAGACGCACACCTCATCTTCAGAACTAATATTGTATGCGCTTTCTCTCTAATGTATCACTTCTCTACAATATCCTACTTTTTTGTGGTAAGCATAAGTGCATCCCGTTAAACGCTCAGCACAAGTAACATTTTGCCTTATCTGC
Organism: Copidosoma aretas; assembly: GCA_030522625.1. NCBI lineage: Eukaryota > Metazoa > Arthropoda > Insecta > Hymenoptera > Encyrtidae > Copidosoma > Copidosoma aretas. Next base: position 1,562 of record JAPYYV010003750.1, read on the forward strand.
CTCTCTTATTAATACGCATATCGGATGATAAGAGTCAGTGGCTTTGTCAACTAAAGTGATGAGAGGTGGTAGTAAAGGTTTCTGTGAACAAGTCATTGCGGAAGATGTGGTCAAAGTTAGCAAAAGATCAAACGAGAGGAGGCAGAGGCAATGGTTTTTGTTGACAAGCCACCTCGAAGGATACTGTCAAAGTGAGCCAGAGGGAGAAAGAAAGATAAAAAGAATATTAAGACGGGATGTATGCAGTTGGGAAAAGCGTAGCGCAACTCGCATTGACATTAATCCCCCGTACTGCTCGTTATGCACTGTTCCCGAATGGATAATAGTCTATGCAAGCCCGCTCACTTAGCAGCGTAAATATCTATCTTATCTTTGATGCAGTCGTTCTATGCTTACTCACTCAAATGAATTTTGCTCTTAATTAAAGCAAGAGATATAATTAGCAGTAGCAAGCATTAGTTCGATGTGTACAACGCTCGCCACAAGTAACATGATGCTCACACCTCGTCTTTTACGCATTATAATACTCGAGTATAAGGGCTATTTTATCAAGTGTGTACGCGTTTTAAGTAATGCTAGTCCTCTGCTATACTTGCGCTCGCAAAAATATGCCCGGTCCACATTTCTTATCAATACAGGTATCGAATCATTTGAGTCAGAGAACTTGTTGACTCAAATCCTGAGATGCTGGAAAAGGTTTTTCAGAAAAAAATCACCGCGGCAGATGTTGTCAATGTAAGCAAGAGAGAAAGTTCTAAGAATAAGCTTAAATTTAAGAAAAAAACCTAACGTATGGCACCATCAGTTGTACGAGATAAGTATATCGTTTTGTTGTTGGTGTTCTTTCAATATCAAATTTATTAAACTTGTGGCAATTTTCAAAGCACAATTCACGTAATTAGTGTGAAATTACTTGCATATAACATTATCTATATAAATTTTTTTTAAAGACGGACTTTTTTTAACATTATAAAAATACCTTCAACAAAAGTAGTATCTATACTTGTGCATGCGTAATGCATTATATTGAACACTTAAGCGATATACCTACTTAATATCACTTCTCGCAGGTATTTTGTTTTTTTAAGACCTTTTACGTAAATGTCGCTATTCTCTTTGATAATAGATCAAAAAGTTGCACATAAGTCCTCGTAGGGCACTTTTCCTGAGCTACAACGTAGACCATTATAGATGCATTATAACCAACGATTTTTCTAACTTCTTTTTAGATGAGAGCTGTGCCCAAGAATATGGGGGCTTAAAGAGAGCTACTAATGGTATAGCATTTACTGGCAGAGAAATGATAGCAATATCTTTTAAAATAAATTCTTTGAGGGTGGTCTTAAAGCCTTGAACGTCGACCAGGAACTTAGTCATCTCAACGCTGGCACTATTATCAGCCAACTCACACACTGATTTACGACCGCTAGTCGCTGCTCTTATGGCTTTTGTGGAGACAGACCAGTGTTGTAGAAATAAATAACCAGTGTACAATTCAGTTGAGTACATAAACGCAAACCATAAGCATCATAGAACAATTTTGGCGAGAATTTTGCGAACGCCGACTCTAAGAAGCTTTATATTTCATCTTCCTGCAACTAATTATGGCTTTCAGTCAGCAGTTTAAAGATACGGCTCATGATTCACTGCAAGCATATACCAAGTGCTAAGACTAGAAAGTACGACTATGTCTGCTGCTATTCATAAAAAGACTTTTAGACTGTGGGTAGGTTATTCCGCAAAGAGCTGATATTTTTAGTCGACAAGTGAGCTTTATAGTAACAGAGAGATGGTAACTGCAATCTGCTACTGCCTTAGTAAAGACTATTGTACAACTGCTTTAGGACCACTTATATGTTTTGGAATCAGTAAAAGTGTCTAAAAATGGATCAAAATGTTTTAAAGCAGCCTCAAGTGTTTATTTAGTCTGAAGTTTTAGTAGCAGCGGATATGTTTGAGAATAAACCAAGTGATTTTGTGTCAGATGTTGTGGGCGCTGGAATAGCTGAACCAGTAGCATTGAAGGCCTCAATCAGTTTGAAAAATGTTAATAGTGCCTCTAAAAATTATATTAAAACAGTTGTAATTGCTAAATAAAATTATTCAGATCTTTGCCGATTTTTGAATGACTCTGAGAAACTTTCCATAAAAAAAGTAAAGACGATGCTTTTACGGCAACATAGCTTAAATATAAGCACAGTACTAGCCGTAGAGTTTGAGACCGTTTGACATAATGTACAGAGTGTTGCCACTACACATTTTGACACAAAATAAGAAGCTATCTACTCTATAACTGATTAAAATGTGCAGTTTGTGCTTAATGTTCAATAGCCTATTGAAAAGGGTGCTAAACAGTTTTAAGGATAAAAATTTGAATGGTCTCGAAGCTTAATACTCTATATTTTGCTAAACATCAACCAATTTTATTCGATAAGAGGTAGTTCATCGACTTACCTGCCTATGAGAAAAATATATTTGCATGTATTACGGCCTTGCAAATGACTTGTTCCAAAACAAATTGCATGCCAATTAGTAAAATATTTAAAGCTTTTTGTTTGGGAAAATCAGAACCTTTTGCGTTTTCGGCCCAAATATTTATCATCATTAGACTGCGAGTGACCGCCCAAGACAATAAAAAATGAAATGTATTGCTTACAATCGCGCTAACTCTCCGAGCAAGCGTAGTTCTATTAGATATTATCTTACACCTATTTTAATTTTCACATGCAGTACTGATAAAGTAACAGGTCAGTGATGTAATGTACCGTGTGTCCAAGTGTCTGTTGAAAATGCTGCCTATTACATACAAGCCTGATCTGGGTATTCACTTAAAATCCAAAAAATATTTTCTGTTTATTTAGCCGCTTTCTTCAGATTTACAAGTTATAAAGTTTCGCCACCCATATGAGTGTAATGACTTTAAAGATCGGCTAACATCAGACAAAAAATTTTTCTTCTTCGGGAAGACTTGTCAGGAAATAAAATCCAGCGATCTGCATATACTTAAAGGTTTACGATCGACTGGTTTGGTGTAGAGGTCATTAGAATTAAAACATTCAGTAAGAGTAATGATGCCTGTGTGAGTAGTATTGTGCTAAGAAAAGCCAGTGTAAAAAGATACAGAAAACTTTCAAATCATATGAATGGATGTTTCTTATATTGCGAAAGACATAGAATAAGTCTTCAAAGAGTACTTAAAACAATCATTTAAGACATATGCCATGACAACCTTTCATCGTATCAGGCTCAAATTAAAGTGTATAGATTATTAGGCATTATTGACTAAACGTTGAGTGAAATTATCATCGTTACGTTTAAAAAACATATTCATCATAACTGTATAAGTGATTGGATGAAGAATAGATTTACTGTTGTCAGAGATCAGTGTACATTGATGTTATTCTTGAATTCCATAATAATATTATTGTTAAAAATCCTTACGAGCCTGACGATATAGCCTGAACTATTAAATAGACGAACAAAACTTTAATCTATGTAATTCATTTATATATATATGTATAATAATTATTAACTAATAACCATATTTTGTGCAATAATCACTTACTGCCCAATACCAACTATCAAATCAATGTGACAATTATAGATGAGAATTATTTTGATAGAAGGTAAATAAGTACCTTTATTTATTATTTTATATGATTAGATACTTTTAAAAACATTACATATTTCACGCTACAGGAAATTTAAAATACAAGACAATAAGTATATTATAAAATTTCTAACTATAAAATTTTTTAAAACACAATAATAAATACATTTTCAGTAGCCTTTTAATTTAGGTAGTAATATTACCTTTTGGTTAACTTTGAACTGGCATAACTGTAACAACTGTCTTGTACATTTTTTTTACTTATTATTACGATTCGCGGTACTTCTTATTGCTGCTAGTGCTGCTGCTGCTGCTGGCGATGCTTAACTCGATATGATGCGACGAACGGAGCGTAAGGAATAATGACGATGCATACAATGAAAAAAAGCACAATATTCTTGGCACACTGTGGAATCAAAACTTTGTAATCTTTTTTCTGATCTACTGGTATCGAAAGCAATTTTTTCGGATTTGGTTAACATGGTGCACTGATGATGGGGTAATCCATATAGTTTCTTTGCAAGTAATAGTCCATGTAAATGGAGACGCAGTTAGTACCTAGCTTATCTGCTACAATGTCTGCTGAAAAGCACAAAATCCGTCGTATACGGTTTGCTGCATATACCCTGACTGAACTGGCTTGAGGCCCTTGTATTGCTATACATATTCTTGTTCATAGATATTATTGGTACTGCTAACATCAACATATCTGACATGGCAGAATAATTCAATAATGGAATGTAAAGCATTCATAATAGCCTACTTCTAATATAGAGATCCGCATTCCCCCAAAAATTTCTTACAATATCCGCAAAAAAATGGCTAGTTAGTCCCTCAGTAAGAATGTTTTATTCAACGTATCAAATATCATTTTTTCTTTGGAAAGCTATAATATAGCGATTTATTTTTACTAAAATTATTCTTTAGACTTGCAGCATATGTAAATAAAAAGAATATATCAAGGAATGTATGTATGTATTCATGAACATTCTGACGAGACTTAATTTCATGCATGAAAAATAAAAATTATGAAGTATATAATTAGCTCTTTATAGTTTAGACATAATAAAATTGATCTCATTATCGCTACTCTCATCGTTTCGCGATCAAATAGTAATAAGGACTTACAGACGGTCTACTAATATATTTGCATTTTTCCATCAATGATTATTATAATTTTTTCCGTTTTTATAGTGAATGAATGATAATTACTTTAGTCTAAATTTTCATCGCTTGATTCCTCAATAGATCCTTTCAAATTGATGCAATATCCTTTAGATTGTACATTATTTTGTTTTTTTATGAAAGTATAATTAATCTTAATATTCATATCATCATTCATATTTTGGTTTGCTGATCAAGTTTGTTTAAATAATGCGGTTGCGATAAGAGAAAGAAAATTTCTTCTTAGTATTTTTACTGATATGTTTGAATAAGTTCCAATCGACTTTAGTGACGTGCTTACATCATGGTGCACACAACATGGAGCAACTTTATCATCCTTAAAAACCACTCGACTTGGACAACTTTTAGTTATGTTAAACATACATTTACAGAATGATTTTCCATTTTTACTCTAATTTTTCTGATAAATGTTGTAATATACAAGGCAATCGTTGAATGAATAAGTGTTGGTAATTTTAAAGATATGTTTATTCAACTACTATACATAGTGACCTTATATACTAATGAGCGACCATTTAAGGCAAAGGCTGGAGCTTGACTGACCATTGAGTATTGCACAGTATACGTTTACTGCTCGACGCCGTGCGTACACTTAATTTACACAATTCTATATATACTCAGACCAGACTGTACTAATTTACTATACATTACAACACGCCTCCTTTAATTCTTAATCTTGCCTGTCCACATTTTTATTTTATTTTTGTTGTACAAGCCCTAACATTTTCCTATTTCCTATAAATTTCTCTTACTCAGACATTTCGTTAAAATATCAGCTAAATTTTTGTTAGATTAAATCTAAATTATATTAATATTTTTATTTTCATTATTTTCATTATTATAATGATATTACACTTCGATAAGCTTCGAATTATTTGTAAAGATCTCAAATTTAGCTATTGCAACTGCGCCTGAATAATTTAATAAACAATGTTTAAGTTACTGCTTTAGATAATGCTGTGGATTCCGCAAAAGTTGAGCAATTTGTTACGTTACTTTGTTTACGTGTTTTCCAATAAATTACATTATTTAACAATCTAATTATATACCCTCTTGTTGATTTTCTATCGATATTATCTCCAGCATAATCTAAACCTACCATGCAATCTAAAATTAGGCTTTTTTTATTACAATTAAATATCATTTTTATTTCTTTTGATTTAACAAAATATTTTAGAATTCGCATTGCATACTCAAAGTAAGTTCTATTATAAAAATTTAAAAATCTTCTAAAGTAATTTACACTATGAGTGATATCTGGGTGTTAACCAGCGCTTATATACAAAAAATCACCAATTAAATTTCGATCTTTTATTTGCTCCTCGTAACATTCCATTTATTCTACTTTCTAATTAAATTCCATGGGAGTGTTGTACAGTTTTGCATTTTTGAGTTTATATTTTTGTGCCAATGATGCAATATACTTTTGTTGAATTAACTCTATTATATTTCCTTTCTCGTAATTAATTTTTATTCCAAAGTATCGTTTAATTTCTCCCAACTTTTTCATTAGAAATCTTTTTATCCATTTTTGTTTAGTTATCTTAATATTTTCAAAATCTTTACTACAGATTAATAAATCCTCTACTAAAATTAAAATATATATTGCATATGTGCCTTTATCATTAGAATTTAAACAATGATCATAATTTTTTCTTTTAAACTCTAATTCGGATTATAAAATTATGAAATGTAGCATACCATACTCTAGAACTTTCTTTTAATCCATATACCGCTCGATTTAATGTACATATTTTGTTTTCATTAACTTCATAACCTTTGGATTGACTTACATATATTTCAGTTATAACTTTACCATTTAAAGAGGCTGTTTCAACGTCCATTTGTTCTGTAAATGAATTATTTTGACAACAGCATGACAATAAATCTTTTTATGTTCGCATTTTTCTTACTGGTAAATAAACATTTTCCATATAATGTTTTTGCTAAAAGCCTCTTACTATTAACCTAGCCTTATACGTATTATAATCTTTTTTCTAATATACTCATTTAACATCGAAAATTTCTTTATTTTTTGGTCTTTTAACAGTATCCCAAGTATTGTTTTTATTTAAATTTTTGATTTCAATATCCATAGCTTCTATCTATTCTTTAGTTTCATTTGAATTTATCGCCTCCCTAAATGTATTCGGTATATTCGCATTAATGTAATTCACATAAATAGCATCTGTAACTTAATCACCATTTCTCTCAATCGTATTTTTCTTTCTTTCGGATTTTCTCGTTACCTTTTTATTATCATTTTTTTCAGATTCACTTTCATTTACCTCATTTCCATGCTCGCTTTCGCTTGAATAATCATTTTTTCTTTAATTTTTAGACCCATCTAAATTTTTTCTTCAACTACTTTTACGTATCTAGTAACAGATACTTGATTATCTAATAAAACGTTATAGCCCTTTTCTGCATAACCAACCAAAATTTCTAGCTGCGCTTTATCGTCCAATTTACATTTTTTTTTGTTCTGGCTTTCTTAACAATATCTACTACCAAAGATCTTTAAATGTTTTACATTTGGCTTGTCTCCAAAAAATATTTCATAAGGCGTTTGATTTTTATAGGTATTTGAAATCGTTCCATTTTTTAAATGCGCTACGGTTTTTATTACTTCCAGCCAGTAACGTACATTTATTCGTGCCACTTTCATTAGGCATCTACCCATATTCATAGCTGACCTATTGTACCTTTCGGCAATACCGTTCAATTCATAATCATACTGTGGGAATAGCAATAATACAATTCCTTTATGTTTAGTAAAATTGTAAATTTTTTTGTTAAGATACTCTTTTTCATTATCACATTGTAACTTTTAAATTTTTTTACCAAATTTATTTTAAACTAATTTTATTTCATTAATAAAACAATCAATATTTTCAGATTTTTCTTTTGTACAGTAGATTTTCGTGCATTTGCTACACTCATCAATACAAGTTGAAGAATACTTTTCTCCATTATTACTAATCCTATTATGTGGCCCATTTAAATCAGTATAAGTAACTTTTAAAATTTCATTGGCCTTTTTCTTAGTATTTGTAAACGGTTTGTTTGTCATCTTACTTTCTACACAATTTGCGCAATTCAATCCATGTTTTCTAATTTGTCTGGAAAACCATCAATCATTTCGTCTTCTACTAATTCATTCAAGTATTGAAAATGTATATGCCCTAATACTCTATGCCATCTTTCTTTGTCTGACAAATTTTTATTATTTAAATTTATTTCATTTTTCTCAGTACTGTGCAAGCATCTTTTATAAACAAAACTTTTCATATAATACAAGCCATCTTTCATTTGTGCTATTGCAGTTTTTTTAATAAATCTTTTCGAATATATTTTTGCATTATATTTAAATGCTACAATTCTACTCGTTTTTGATATTCTCGATATACTTAAAATATTCCTTTCGATACCTTCTACAAAACGAACACTATTTAGATTAACATTTGATTCATAAAAACCACTGTTAAAATACATATTAAATTTTCCTGTCCTTGTTGCTTTTAAGTTTTCTCCGTTCGGCAAGCTAACTTCTACTGGTTTCTTTCTATTTATAAATTCGTAAAAATATTCATCTGTATTTATTGAATTATCTGTACTACCGCTATCTAATAACCAGTTTATAACATTACCTACTTCACTATTTTAGATCTGTTTTTCTTCGTGTTGTACTAGTAGATGCCGAGCTTCCGATGATTCTTGTCGTTGTTGTGATAATGATCCGCTTGCTCTGTTACTATAATCTCTGCCTCGGCTTCTGCCTCTGTTGCCATTTGATGTGTATTAGCCTCTGCCACTGCTGTTCTCTCTGTATTTGCCTCTGCCTTGTTGGGCGTATTAGTGATGATGATTGGATGGACCTTGGCTACAGTCTTTAGCCATATATCCTGTAATTCCACACTTATAGCACTCACTTTGTATTCTTATATTAAAGGTGCTAGGATCATATTTTATTCTTAATTTAACATCTTTTGTTAAACTTTTATCTTTTTTTTTTGTTTTTCATATTTTACTGTTCTTTGCTCTTCGCCTCGGGCACTTAATCAATATAGTCTCCGATGCCACTATAACATTGCGGCAATTATCTTATCAAATAACTCACCTTTTCTGCTTCTTTAATATTTCCACCTGCAGCTTTGAATTCGTTTATTGCTCTTTTAAAATTTACGAAAAAATCTTCGACACTTTCAAAATTTTTCAACTTCACGTCTTTAATTTTGCCTAATACGAACCTCCTCACGTAGCTACGCATAGGGACTAGTGCAAAGCACTATGCGCCCTGGAAGACAGGGAAATTAAGGGTGAAAAGGGGGTGGTGGCAGATAACGGAGAAATTTGGTGTCCAGCTCCCACTCAAAGGGACAAGTTAAATGGCTCTTACGCGTCTGGGCGAAGCTTGAAGACTGGCTGATGCTGGAATAGATGTGGTCGATCGAATTTGTGAATCTGGGTGAATCTAAAGTGTGAGTACGCTGTGTTTTGTGTACATAGGGGCGTACTTGTGAAATGTGTGTGTGTTGGGATATTTTTTTTTTCTTTTTTGATATTTACTTGTGTGTGTATAAAGTGTTAGCACGCTGTGTGTTTAATTTTGTAAGGGCGTACTTGTTATTGTGTATGTGTTGCGTATTCTAAAACCGTAGGAGAACAGCGGGAATTTGGTGTGCTTCAGAAGGCAGCGTGACGAAGTGAAGCGCGTTTTCGGCGTAAAAACTAGAGTTAGTCTTCAGAAGGAGATGTGGGTATAGGTAGATGAGAGTTGTAGTCTTGGTTATTGTGGAGTGCTACTAGGGAACAGGGGTGCCTAATTAGGTCGAAACGCCCGGGCTGGATGTTGGCGAGCGCCGCGATGGTAGAGTTTGAGTAGTCCGTGATAAAAGCATGGACTCTGGAGGCGAGAATGGGGGCTGCCTCGATGGAAGCGATGTTCCACGGAATATCCAGTACCGACCATAGAATCTTCATGAAGGTGCCCTGAATGGCCTTGAGACTGTTCTCTTATGCAGCACCCTAACTGGGGATGGCGTAGGTGCTAACGTGGGCGCTAGTGTATGCATTTACTACCGTGATAAGAGCCCCATATAAGCGCTCTGATCTGTGAGGTATAACCAATAACTTTTACCTCGCCAATACAAGCGATCCAAAAAAATTGATTAGAATAAATAGTAATTTTAGCTCGCTAACTCGGCATCAGGTAGCGTAAGTATAATTTATTATCTACAAATACATAATATTCACGCTTATTTCATAGACTCAGATAAGTCTAAGAGAAACTTGTTGTATAGTCTAACGTTATAACAAGCACAGTTGGCCTTGTATGCTACATTATGGTGTGGGCAAACAGTGACTAGTCTTATTCTATCGGTTGCAGGATACCTTAAATCTGTTATATCACAAAATCTAAATTTTATTCTCTCCAACAATTGTTTTCTCACAGGGCTAATTACATACACTTTTCTGGAATCTTGTAGGTGCTCTTGAAGAATCGTGCCAATGGTGTTATATGCGAAATTTCCCGACTTTCGCGGTTTACTGTGAAAACAGCGTTCAAAGCCAGTGTTTTTTCGGTGAAGCAGGTATCCAAAAGCCCAAGACCCTAAACGTACATGCATTTGATATAGGGTGTACACGTGCGGGGGTAACTGCTGTGCCAGAAGTTTTTGCATCATCATCATTATCGGTCTGTCCATGTGTCTTGGCGCATGCGACTCTCTCGCAGTACTCACATGTCACTATTCCTTTTTTTTTACTATAAGCGTGCATTATTAGTTCATAATGGCAGTGATGAGTCACGCATGCGGCTGTGTGAGTTGTTTTTACTTGCTTCCTCAAACATTGCTACGCAGTTGTGTACGAGCGTGTGTCAGTATCTGTTCACTGCACAGTTGCCTACAAGTATGGCTTAGTGCCTCTGCAGAAAGACTCATGTACACATCATCATCGTTGTCTCGGTCTGGGTACCATCGTAGATATCCTTATCATGTGTGTTCGCGCCTATTCGTGTGTGTTAGCGCACAACCTTCTCCCTGTACCCATATGTTTATGCACACAATCTCTATACTCTAATATTTGTTATCCATGTCAACGTGGCTATTTTTGTAGTGTAGTGTGTAAAAATTTATTCTGCTACATATTGCCGAGGTTTGTGTACTCACGAGTAGCTGACATTATGCGAAAACATTACACGCAAAAGGCTGGCAGTTTTCGCAAACATGACACCCAAAAGGCTTTTTACATCTTTATCACCATCAACGCAAGCGTCGTCGTCATCGTCGTCATCAACGTAATCAACATCGAATTGTTTGTGAAAAGAGATTTTACTAAGGAGCCAGCAGAGCTCGCAATGCAATCAGCGCTAAATCTCTTCTTGTCAACATCTGGTGATGATTAGGAACTTCTAAGTGTACCATCAGTGGATAATTGTATACTGAGGAAGAGGGCAGTTGATCAATCTCAGAAAAATGAATCAAATTTGTTTAAGGAGCAAATTATTCCATCCAAGGAGCCCTTCTTTAACAAGCATTGAATTATGAAAAGTAATAAGTTATTAATGATGCATCAATAAACTGGAGAACTGTCTATCGTCTTTCAAGTAATTATTTTTATTTAAAAAGTTTTTAATAAAGAACTTCATAAATATATTTGAGTATGACCAAATTGTAACTATTCCAGGATCCATAGTTATAAAATTGTGCAGAAATTGATCAGCAAAAATTACAGAAAACCCTTTTTGGACAACAAACAGAGCACAAAATATGTAAACAAAAAACAGTGTTACGAGTACCCTATGCACAGCTGACAATAAAAATGGATTACGTATGGTAGTTAGATAAATACTTTTATTTACCTTACAGTTATAAATTAATCATTTAAAAGCATTTATTTTATTATTTTAGTACAAAGTATGTAATAATGAGAAACATGATGATCTTGACCAATTACAAAATTCGAAGACCACAATCATTATTTCTTTGGAACGATAAAATGCCCCCATCTTAAACACATTATATTATGCGGCTAATCTAAGGATCGTTTTTAAAAAGGTCAATTTTATCTGACTATAAATGGCATTATATTTAGGTATTTCACATCACTAATACTAATATATCTTACTCCTCTAAGAAGATCATCTAGTGATAAGTTTATTAACAGCCAAAATAGAGTGCAATTCTTTTACTTACAATGAATTTGGTTGACGTCTCGCTACCAACATCGTAGCCGTTTCAGGACGAATCATGCATTTTTTAGTGTTTTTACAGGTGCCTCAGTCACATAGAGTACATTGGTTCCTTAAGGCTTCTAGTTCTGTTAAAAATTGTTTCTAGACATGAATTGCTTTGTTCGAGATGGTATACATTCTATTTTCCAATAATTAGTAATCCATATATAAATAATACAAACTCTCATATTATAATGTCATACTACATAAAGATGTCTTGAAAGTACGCAACGTGCCCGAGGCACCTGTAATGAGACTCAAAATTGCATGATTTGTCCTTAAGAGGCTACCTTGTGAGCAGCGAATCGTCGATCATGTTCATTTAAATAAAACAATTGCACTCGATTTTGGCTGTTAATTGACTTATTATTATATGCTTTGTATTTACTTTATGTGTTCTCTTTTAATTTAATTCTGAATAACAGACAAACCAACTGATCTTATTAAAGCAGTTATATACGCAGCAGCAGCTTAGTGGAAAGCAGTTCCACGAAGAGCCTTAAAATCAACAACAGCAGTTATATCAAAAGCTACAAGTCTCCACTAAGTAGCAGCTTCAAGATAACCAGCTGTATCAAAAGCAGTTTAAAGAAAAGCAGATACACAAAGAGCAAAAGCTACCAGCTTGTGCTAGGTTTCTACAAAACTTTGCTAACCCTTAATCACAGAACCATGAGTAAATAAGTTTTATCAAAACCGAAGATAAATACATGCGTGTAAATTTGAGTGAGCCAGGAAAAGAAAACTAGATGCCAGCGAAAAAAGAGGCCTGTTTTATATGATAATTATGAAGAGTTTAACTTGTAAAACTTTTCTATAATTTGTAACTGCTATTTATGTCTGATAAAACTTCTTTAAATTCATCATTATCTCAAAGTTACATAGATTTTACACGAAAAAAGATTAAAAATAAGTGTAAAACGAATCATTTATATTCTGTTTGTAAAATTTTTTCATTCATTTGGATTTTCTTAACATCAATCATTCATGTGATTGCAAATCAACGATAATCATTATCTATATGAGAACCGATATTCAACCCTACCTTTTCTTGTCCCCTACTGTTTCTCTGCCCATTTATTATCTCATTTATATCTTATCAACTTTGTATCCCCACCCATATGAAATTTTGCATACCTACCTCCCCCACTACTACTCTCTTATCAACTAATTAATTAACTTCTACCACTCTACCTCTCTTTTTCTACCGACTCTTGACTAATACCTCATCCACTTTTTATCTCGACCCATCCACACCATCATTTTTCTACGTCATTATGTTAGAAGTGGTCTCTCACCCCACCATCTCTAAATGCTAATAAAAGACTAGCAGAGTCACCGTGCTGCATCATTGATCTCAGAGACTAAGCAAAGAGCATCTCGTTGGATCACAAGATATAAATCTACCGTCGTGTCAAAAAGTTGATCCATCGATTATAGCTGTTGTTGTATCAAGGAAGTATATTTATTCATAATGATAATATACATTGAAATAAGCATAGAAATACTCATACTTTTTTTGTTTCAACAAAAAAATGTCGATAATCGCTCTCAAGACGATATGCTTGAAACATTTTTTCTGGGCTTGCAGTTCCCCTCTCAATCTGATTTTGTGGATTGGGAGAAAAATTTTGACTAGGATGATGATATCCTCTTTTTCTGAATTCCATCTCTCGAAAAGGTCCAGTCAACACCTCATCAACGAACCCATCCCTCCCCCACCCCCCCCCCCCCCCCCCCCATTCCACCCCCCGAAAAGGTCCAGTCAACACCTAACCAACGAACCCCCCCCCCCCCCCCCCCCCCCCCCCCCCCCCCCCCCGCATATTCCATTAGAGTAGTTCGACGTCGTTTTTTTTAAGATCAGCATGTGGATTAAGATCACCTACTTCAATCGCTCCGAAACGGTTTTCATTTTATTCTGCAGGAAGCAGAGAAAAGATTATTACAAGAAGAATAGGTCAAAGAGGAGAAAGAAGAGGTTGATGTAGATAGGGAATAAAACGTTGATGTGAAAGAATTATTAGAGAAAGAAAAGAAGGAGGTTAATGTGGAATAGGAAGAAGAATATTGCGGTAAACGTAAGGTTTATGGTAAATCTTCTTACATCAAAAAATGTAACTGTAAAAAAATTAAAAAATTAAAAAAGTTCAATAAAGCAGTCAATGCATAGTGCATCAAGCATACAACAGATTGTATTAATGTGAACAAGTTTCATATAAAGCTACCAATGGAAAAAAACAACCTTATTACGTTTCAAAATTTGAATTCCGCTAAAGAAGTTCGTTACGTTATCCATGCAGACTTTAAGTGTTCACTTGAGCCTGTAAAGAATGATCTATGTGCATTTCAGAAGCCCTAAGCCTATAGTATATGCTATTACATAAAATGCAGCTTTGACAACAACTCATCACGCTATGCCAGCTATCAAAAAAATATGATGCTGAAACACAAGCAGAGTATTTTAATTTAAAAGCTAATGTCCATTACATGTACCCTGCAAGAATATTATGAGAATCCAAAGCCAATGAACTTTACTTACAAAGAAAAGGATGAATTGAGACAAGCTAAAACTTGTCACATTTGTGATGGCTCCTTCGGAAAAAATCAGAATAAAGTACAAGACCACTGCCATTTGAGTGAAGAATCAGAGGTACTGCACACGAGAGTTGCAACATTATTTAGGATAATTCAAGATTCATCCCAGTCGTATTTGGCAATCTCTCCGGCTACAACTAACACTTAATCATTAAAGAGTTAGCCACGAGTAAAGACATCGATGGACGGGTCAATCTTATTGCCGGAAACGAGGAAAAGTATGTCTAATTTACCAAGCACATAAGCGGTAGTGATATTAATTTTTCATTTATTGATTCGTACCGATTCATGCCCTCCACTTTGGCAAAATCAGCATCATTGATGTGACATTACTAGCAGTTAGTTTCAGCGTGTATATAGTGAAGAACAGACCACGCTATTGCTAAGAAAGAGTGTATTCCCTTATGACTGTGTTAGTTCTTTATAAAAGCTGAGAGAAACAGAACGGCCATCTTATGAATATTTTCAGAGCCGATTACCCGTTCGGAAAAGTATTCCGATCTTTTCTTTGACACCGATGTCTTGCTGTTGGCAGACTTCTTTAGGAACATTTTTTCAGCATGCATAGCATCATACGGACTAGATCCGGCACACTGGTGGAATTGGAATTGCTTACAGACATAGATATGCTTTGATTTGGGGAGAAAGGCATTATTAGAGGTGTGAGCCAGCGCTGTAACTGTTATTCCAAGGCCAACAACAAGTATATGGGTAAAGACTAACACCCTAACGAAGAAGACCTTATGAATATTGACGCAAATAATCTGTACGGGTGGGCAATGACGCAGCCCCTACCCAGAGGAGACTTTTACTTAGTCAACCACATAACTTCCTCGATATACCAATCATGATGATTTTTGTGGTGGTGATGATAGTCATAGTTACACACTGACGTTAGATTTTAAGTACCCAGTAGCTACCCATGATGACCATGAGGACTTACTTTTCTGTCCGCAACATATGACTCCACTTTAATTTAAGTAGAAAAAGCTCATGACGGATCTATATTATAAAGAGCGTTACGTCATATATTGCAAGGCTTTGAGGCAGGCTCTTACGCATGGACTAGTTCTGAAGAAAGTCCATAAAGTTCTTAGATGTCGAAAAAGTCACTGGCTCAAACCATACATGGATCTGAATACAGAGAATGAAAGCAAAGTAACAATGAGTTTGAAAAGCTCTTCTTCATACCAATGATCTACGCCGTGTATGGTAGGATCATGGAGAATGAGCGAAAGCGAGTAGATGTTAAACTAGTAACCAAGTAGAATGGTACGTTATAGTGCAAAGAAACTTATTGCACGACAAAATTTCTACTGTCGCTCAATCTTTGCGGAAAATCTTAACGCTATTCAGCTCGCACGTACCTAAATATGTGTGACAATAGTTCATTACGCCACAAGGGCAGAAAGTAAAAAATAAGGTGCCTGAAGGGCGCGCTTGTTTTACTTTTGTGCCCGAATCTCGTATATTATTTTTCGTGCCGAGGGCGAAAAGTGTAATTTTGCGCCCGTGGGCACACTTTAGGCCCGAGAAAATACTTAGCACCCCAGGGCAGAAAAAATTTTGGGCCCGGAGGGCAGAAAAAATTTGGGGCCTGGAGGGCCGAAAAAAATTTTCTTTCTGTGCTCAAAGTGGTTTCAAGGGCCCAAAGTGCAGCCTGAGGGTAAAAAGGCTCTGTTGCACTTTCGGCCCATGGTAACAAAAATCACTTTATGTTGGTTTAAGTGTGCTAGACCTAACAAAGACCCTTATATATTATTTCTACTATTAGTTTATAAGACAGCGTTTTGGAAAGTGCAAATCGCTGTACACTGACACCGACAGCTTGATATAAAATTTGTGGCTGAAATGTCTACGAAATTATGAAGCAAGACATCAAGAGATTTGATACATCAGATCATCCACCGAATAATAAATTTGATCTGTCTTTAATAAATAAAAAAGGTCATAGGGCTGAAAAAGCATGTATGCTGTGATAACATCATGACAAAATACATTAGACTACGAAGTAAGATGTATTGCATCTAAGTGCAAGACGACAAATTGATAAAGATGACCAAAGGTGTCAAAACATTTGTTGTTTAGGGATGGATTAGATGTATTAACTACTAGCATTATCTCTACAATAAATCCACTATTATATGTAAGAAAAACCATACTCACTCCAGGCTACACATTGTCCGTACGGAGCAGCAGCGGAAAATAGCTCTTAATTTACGAGATAAAAAACGTCAGGTACTTCCGCACAGCACAGATATTATACCATAGGGCTACATCACCTTAGATGATGTAGATGTCTAGCTTTTAGATATGCTTATTTATCTAAATGACAATAATGATGATAAGGTCAAAGAAGCCTGGAAAAAAGAAGAGGTAGAGGGAGGAGAAGCTGTTGTAGGAGAAAAAGTGGAGGGAGGAGAAGTGGGCGGGAAAGCTGAGATGGGACAACTGGAGGGAGAAGTGTCAGAGTAAGCTATGATGAAAAAAAAAGTGGAGAAAAAAGTGGCTATGGAGCTACAATTAGAGCCACATCTTCCAGCAAAGCTTATTCTTTTGCTTGACGAGCTAGAGAGCTTACTTACTCCTTTGAGTTATACTGCTCTAAGCTAGAAAGCAAGAATTTCAAATCCTTGAAGTAATTAACTTTTTACTTCTGTATTAGTGTGCTAATTTTTTCTGTTTCAGCACAATGGATTCGGCTGCGTTGAACCGTATCGTCAAGAATAGTTACCTCCCGACAATGAGAGAATAGCAGTTGGAAAAGTACGACAGTACATTGTGACGCAGCTTAAACAAGTGAAAACTGGGCTTGGATGCACAGTGGTCCTCGCCATTGATAACAATTCGAAGTCTTTGTTCCTGATCCTGTGTCGAAAGCAATCGAGACACATGATGATTCGTAAGATGAATCGAAAGAGAAATATTAAAAATATGCTTTGTTTACAGTGTACAAAGGCGATGATAAATTTAAATTTGTGTATTTCTAAACATCAATAAACGAATAAAGAGAGCGAAAGTTGATGGAGGTGGAAGTAAAATAGAGGTTGTCAATCACAGGACGAGGCGTTAGGCAGAGCCCCCTCCACTGTCTTTTTCTTATTTTTTTAATATCTGACTAAACCATCCAACTGTTATGAGATTTATCGAACCCCAACCCTCTAACATATACCATATGACGATGTTTTTTTAATACCTTTTCCACCAGATATATGTCTCGATATTAAAATGTCAGAACCTCTTGTTCGTAAAAGTTACCAGAGACTTACTGGTCTTTATAATCTTTTAAATAAGTAATTGGATTTGTTCTTAGTACTTTGTAAATCGTATATATTTCAGCTGACTAATCTATCGTGTAGCCTTTTTAAATGGCATTTTTAGTTTCAACTACACTCACCCTATCAGAAACTTCAAATTTTTATCTTTTTATCGTTTTTTTTATTAAACTTACATTTTTGCAAAACTTGAGGAGCATCATCGGCCGTGATATCCATAGGTCTCATACCGATCGTTTGTCGTTTTCGAGCATTGTATGCAGCACCTAAGTCAGGTGACACTTCGAATTACCGCAGAAACTGAACTTTGTCGACATTTTGTTTTTAAGAGTGTGACAATAAAATTGTTCACTAATTAAAACTTTAATATAATTATATGTCAAGTAGAGATTAACGTTATATGTCTTCATGAGGTATTGAAAACTGTTATTGCAGAAGTCTTTTCCTCTGTTGGTATGCAGATTTATCGGTACTTGATCATCTCGGAATATGGGCTTCATCGCTGCTGTAACCTTTTCACCAGGTACAGCCTAAGCATACTTTGAGAATACATCTACCACCGTAAGCATGTATCTATGACTTTTTTTCTCTCTAGCATAAGGTATCATTTCTACAAGATCAGCTTGCCATGTCTCATCTAAGCCTTATATATCATACTTTTGCGAAAGATAGACCGTTATGACTTTCATTTCTTTTAGAAAAGTAATTAGATTTACGGCATTATTCAGGTTGATAGTTGTTGCAACCTTGCATAGTCTTTGATATCCAATATGGTGGTGTGCATCTGTAGTGAGTTGATAGCCAACACTAAGGGGAACCAGAAGGTCCTCGGCTATCGCCTTTAGTCCTACCTAGCTTACCATCAAACACATTGAGGCTTTTTTTGATACTGACACAAGTGCTAGCCTGCTTCAGTATATATACTCAGCCTGAAGCAGCTCTTTGATAATCGATATTATCTTATTTGAATGGCTTGGATTTTCTGCTTATCATCCTCCTATGAGTAATCAAGACGATATACAAGCTTATTTGGATTATACAAGTGAACATAATCTATTTGTTTCTACATTATTCTAGCAATTTTATTGTAAGGTAACAATGATCCATCTTTTTTACTAACAATATGATTAAACATTGGAGCTATGCTCCTATTGAATTCATTACTATTATGCGTTTACATAGTTCCATTTTAGCTAAAGCCCCTCCGATGAGCACTTAAAGTTTGCGAGAATGCGAAATATTTTTCCAAATCAACCTGAGTTATGCGAGATGTGTCAAGGTCTTTTCTTACATGTAGCTTCATTAATCTATCGCTCATAGGATGCTTAAACTCGCTTATCATAATGTCATATTTGTCGAAGTGTATTGGTGCATTTCCAAACTTGTATACTCTATCTTTCTTTTAAACCCCAAACACCAATTCTAATAAATCTTTCAGATTTTTATCAACTATTTTTAAATATAAAACAATCAAAGTATCATCAACTTGATTTTGAATAGTAATATTTATGTAACCATCGTCATTATCACATTGACTAGCAGCAGACTTAGACATCATATAATCATTACCATTATCACCAAATTTGTTCTTTTTCATTTATTTGAGCGGCTTTGCGGTATGTATTTTATCAAAATAGTCATGAATCATAGTATGGGTTCTTTTGTTTATCAACTTTCCTGTTTCCGTAATGATCTCCCGAAGAGGATCAGTAATAGAGTTGAAAGTCTCATTATGCACTTTTATAGCCTTATACTTTTCAAATTTTAGACATCCATATTTATTTTCTATAGCTTATCTTGCCTTTAGTTGTTAATAAAGAACGTTTCCCTCTCCCTTGTACATGTTGACGCTTTGAAATCTCAGAATAGACTAAACATTACACTACTTGTATCCTATATGTATAGCGAAACTGTAAAAACCTTTGCGATATCGACCGCCGTTCATCGGTCTATCCATGTCAATGACAACAAATCCATATTTATCATTACTCCAACAGTCAAAGCAGAGATCTTTGAACTAAGTATAGGACATATCAGAGTTTACATGATCATCATACACGTGATTTAAACTAAGCTAGAGCTAGAAGATTGACATCGTCCCTTACGTGGTGTTTTGGTACTTAAGCGTACGACTGGCAGACGTAAAAGCAGTCTACATTTTAAGGTCTGCCTATGCAGTAGAAAGCTCTCAAAATATCCTGTTTTTTATAAGCTATGTCATTGAAAATGATGATAGAATTGGGTAGTGCTTTATCTGGAGATAGTACTGCTTTATGTTCACAAAAAGGGAAGTATTGAACGCCATCTATGAGATCCAGCAGCTCTTTCAAAAACATATGCGTTGGCTGATTGAGCGTCTTTAAATACACGGGGAGAGCAGAATCACGGGCTTAGCGTATCAAAGCCATCCAGCGTTTTGTGCATGTGGCCCATCTTGCGTTAATCGCCTGTAGCTGTAGCGCTAAATACCCGCAGCTGCTTGTCTTTTGGTCATAGAGATTTGCTGTGACAAACACAACGAGCACTTCGGTTGCGAGGCAAGAGAATACGAGGCCAAATTACTCCGACGGCTCTCGAGCGGAAAACGCTCAGAGTCGCACGAGTTTGACACACGGCATCTCTTGCGATTTAATAGACAGCGCGTGTATATATACACAAAGGTGTGCGTGCCCAAAACCAGACTGCTGACACACACTTTATGTATAGAAATCGCAAGAGAAACCGCGCGTCAAACCTGCGCGACTTTGAGCGGTTTCCGCTCGGGAGCAGTAGGTGCGTTTTGGCCTCGTGTTTTCACGCCTTGCAGCCGAAGTGCTTGTTGTACTTATGGCAGCAATATCTCCATGACTAAAACACAAGCAGCTGCGGATATTAAGCCCTAAAATTACAGGCGTTTACCGCAAGGAGGGCCACATACACTAAACGCGAGAGGGCCTCGATGTGTTAAACCCGTAATCATGCTTTCCGTGCAGATAGACGTTTGTAAACCTAAATTCGTTGGGTTAATAGACCACAAAATACAGCTATTATACTATCTGGAAGCCATTTACCATGTCAATGTAAGCGCCTTTACTGTTTCACAACAGTATTAAAGTTTAGAGCTTGCAATTTCAAATTTTATGTCTGCACAGTATTGAGGCTCGATAACGACTGATGTGTAGGTCAAATCACACAGTTCTTTTATACTCGTGTAGGAAATAAATAGAGAAGTCCTACCCCTTGGTACTTAGTGATGATTCCACCATTTAAGAGTGATAATAATTTAACGTTGAAGAGGACGTAGTCTTCCGAACAAAGTTTTAAAGGGATAACCTGTCGGTCTTTACATACCAGGCTATCAGTACTGCGGTCCACGTACTCAACTTGTTAAACGTCTTGCTTGAGGTGATTACGGTATAAATCCACTGGAGGCAGCGTACAAGGCTAGAAACTTAGCCGATAGAGTTATAGCTAGGACAGCTTGGCAAAAATCAAAGCCAGAGATTCAAGTATTGGTAAGAAGTTGACTACTCTAGAGATAACAAGCGCTGTGGAGCACATAAGTAAATAAGGTATAGGCATGAAAAAAGGAGCCATGTATGGCCTTAAATACAGTAATCAAAACTGTCTCCCGAAAAATCTATACTTAATGCATAGACGCACGTCAAGTTATTACTTTGGTTGTAAAAGGTGCACGTAGCACAGTTAAAAAGTATGTGGTAAGAAGAGTGTGAAGATACTACGATTCCCTGCTGCAATTTATGGTGCATTACCTGTAATGCCCTGATTTGCTTGCTTGAGTGTAATTAGTGCCCTAGCTAACGGGGTGGCTGAAATATTGAAAAGTATCAATGTGACTAAGGCAGCTAAACAGCAATTGCAAGAGAGCTAGAGACATCATGAAACTATGGAAACTATGGCTTGAAAAAGGTCTCCATCTCAAGCCATATAAAACTGGATTAGGTGTCTACTTAAAGCCATTTGCTGAAAAAGGTTGAAAAACGATAATAAAGTAATAATGATAGGTAATAGAGCATTAACTAACATTGATTTACTTAAATATGCAGAAAAGTTAAAAATTCTCAATTTTCGTAGAGTATTTATGCGGAAAAACTTGCCTGTGAATGGCCCGCGATATCACGTAACTCCAATAGTAAATCGTGACGATAGGAATTGACCAGGGACTCACTGGGTAGCTATCGTAAATAAGGTAATAGTGTTGTTTACTTTGTCATCTTTAGGAATGAGCAGCCACCTCTTGATATAATGTTGATCTTAGGAGTTGATAAGGTTAAGTATAACTATCAAAAATATTAAGACTACTATTCTCACAACTGCAGTCATTTGTGCTTTAGATAGCTATTAAAAACTGTATTAGTCGATGAGATCGTTAGAAATCATTGATTTTTACTTAAACAGTCATGGGAGAAGCATTGATACTGAGTCTGTCTGGTACTTCTTTTGTATTAGAAGCACAACATCTTCCACATATCAAATTATCGGCCAAATACAACTACGTTCTTGGCTAAGTAAAAGTATAAACATTCAATTTAATTTCAAATATTGACAACAGCAATGATAAATTTTATGTAGGCAATCCAATGGCTAAATTTTCATCAGGTGGCTACGAAGTTGAATATATTGAGTCATTTTTAGTCGACGTATTAGAATAGTATATTCTCATTGATATCAAATGGAACAGCAAAACGCTTTGCAGCGTCATAACGTGTATTCAAACCACTAATTTAAGACCAAAAGACTACATAATACGATTGTAAAAGTTCACTCAACGAATTCTCAAGAAAAACTCAACACACAACTCAAACCTGTAGCTATTTTCAAGGTAAACGCTTTACGGGTAGAGTGTAAGATTACAACAAGAGCCTATATTAACGTAAAAAAGGTTAATACAATTAACAAGTTTTTTCCAGCAGTCCCAGGATATAAAATTTTGCAGGCTTCTTCACGAATTTTTTATTTACCAGTTGTGAGACATATTATTGATTGTATTCAACTATGCATCGTCGATCAGGACGATGATTAAGTCAATTTTCAAATAGAAGTTGTGACAGTGAGGTCGCACATGAAACCATCATCATAATAAAAATCGTATACACTCATAAAAGTTTAATAAGCAGCTAATCATGCACTCCAGCGTTCAGTGAGCGACGAACAGTCGAACTGTAGACACGTCAGCAAGGATGACAGCTAACGCGTCAGAGCATCCAAGTTCTAAAAAGTCTAGGATTAAAAATCAAAAACCGTAGTAGAAGATAACTTATTTATTCTTATTCTATTGCGTAAAACATGGAAGAGATTCTAAGTATTTAGTCTCCAGTTGGCTTTGACGAATCCATTGTGAACTATGAGATTCAAGCTTATCATCCGTATGCATCATCATCGTATGGTAATAGTGAGATCCGTATATCGATATAGCATGAGAATCTATGTCTGCTAATGTAGGTCTAACGACCATCATACAAAATTGGTTGACACTTACTTCTGATTAGGACATAATTAGTCAGGATGCAGGTTAAAAAGGCAATCACACTTTTAGTTTGAGGATAGCTACTTCAACGTCAAAATGTCTCTAAGCATAATATTAGATTTTGCTAAAGACTATCGTAAGATTGTTATTAATGTAAAGCACGAACTTATACTTACGGGATCAAGAAGTGACCTAAATGAAGTTGTTCAACAAGAAATGCCCTCAGCTGATGGTGCCGCTAATCCAGTTTTAACTTTGGCATAGTCTAAAATAGTAATATTAAAGCTTATGCCCTATGTTGTGATGTTACACTCTCATGAATCTCGTCTGCTCAATTATTTTAAAAAAGATAAGTTCATGTCCATGAGATTTATAACTTGGAGCGTTAAAAATATCTACTCTTACTCACATCATCGGACATATATGGACCGTCAAGACGTTCACTTAATTGGAAAAGCCACGCTCTGTTGTATCAGCTATCCAAACTGATTGCACAAGTCGGGAAGATACTGATGCTTGCAAGTTCAATCACCGCAACATAAGAACTGTCAGACTCTTCTTAAATTTATAGTATTATCCTTACGGCAATCTTAATATTAATACAACGAATCATAAATATGCATAATTGTACGAAATATATGCTAATTTTAGGAACTCGAAATTGATGATTTCACGATGAGAGTTATAATTATCGATGAACTGCTTGTTGATAAATATTAACTGAAGTAACATTAGGAATAAAATGATACTCACGAGGTATTTATCCCCCGAATCTTGTACTGCGAGCCTCGCAAACCTAATTCTACGCATACCTAATAATTTAATTTATTGATGAATTATTTATTGAAAAATATTTAAAATAAGACAATTTTCAATAAATTACTTAATTTTTCGTACGGTCTTGATCCCTCTTATCATGTACTGTGACTGTTTCAATCCTAATGACTACATATTAAAAATAAATTTATGGATGAAATTTAATTATTAAGTAGAAATGTAAAAACCTTATAAATAATTTATTAATATCAATTCTGAACTTTTACTACTCTTTGTTCTGTACCATAAGCTATTTAAAACTAATGCTAGTGCGTATGATAGTCCAATTTTCTGATCAAATCATGTTGAACATATATTAACGAAGACCCACAAAGCAATGTACGTCTCAGAAACGTCGCAGATACGTGAGCACTAGAATATTGAAACGTTTTTGGAAATCGTCGAAAATGTTTTTCAAACATTTGTAGAACATTGTTCCGACCACAACTAAATATATAATGCCACAGAGTACTATGAGTTTATGAATCATTATCAAAATATTTATGAAACATTCCTGAATAGTGCAAGTTTAAACAAAAAATTTGTAAATTTTCTTACGCTATCATAGAATATCAAGAATTATGAAAAATTAGAAAATAATCAAATAATTAAAACCGTCGTGCTTTAGGCACGAGCGGGAGATGCCAGATCAAAAGGTCAGTATCACATACATTTCGATTTTTTGTTTTCTCAAATACATTTATTTCGTAAACAACATATGTTATGTGACATCGATTGAAGCGCACTGCAAGGACCATTTTACAACTATTTTCATACACAATGGCATCATTAGGGCTTGTACTGCACTAACCTATAGAAAATTATTACAGAAGTCAGTAAATATCCCTTGCTCGGCATTATTCTTGGCTTACATGTATTATCATTACATAGTCATATTTTGAGGTGTCAGCAAAATATCGAAAAAAATTATGGTTGTTTATTATTATTTTTTATAAAATTTCTCTGTGTGTGTTTTTTGTGTGTTTGTGTGTGTGTGTGTGTGTGTGTGTGTGTGTGTGTGTGTGTGTATCCGTGTCAGTGCTCTCGACTGCGGCGCACTGATCCGTGCATGTGCATGTGTCTGCGCATGTAATCGCTCAGATCTTAGAAATCTTTCGTCCTGTTTTAATGATCCATGGCTCCAATATTTTGCTTGACATCTTCGTACGGGCTCAGAAAAAAAATTTAAGCTTTAATCCTTACTATATAAGGTTTTTATACCAAATTTCAATGATCAAAAAGGAATTTCTGGTTTTTATTCTTTCAAAAGTTTTTTTGATAAATCATCACAATTATTTTATTTTGTACTTTAAATTAATATCTTAACTTGTTTGTATTCATTTTAATCGAAGAAGTAATATAATATTGTTGAATGATCAGTTAGATCTCAGAATCCCTCCAACTGATTTAGATGATTCAGAGCTTTAAGGTTTTTTTGGTTCTATTTTAATATTCTATCGATCAAGTAAAATAATTTATGTTGTATACCTTATTAAGGCTGTTATAACGATGTTTGATGTTCGCAATACGGTTTTTTAGATATTATTCGAGAAAAAAACTTTAACTCGATTTCCTAAAAATGTATTTCTTATAATCAATCGAAATTTTTTTATTCCAAATTTCAAATCATTATCTTTTACTATTGTGTTCTTTTTTTGTGAATAAGATACTATGATTTTCATGAAAAAAAATGTAACATCTTTGCAGGAATCCATCGACAAATTTTTATTATTTTGGATAAAAACGTTTATATTCGATGCATATAGAAAATTAGTAACTATAGTAGATATATATTGCTTATTCATGATTTTGGAACGATTTGTTTTTAAACAAAACAACCTACAGTTTCTTTTTTATGTTTAGGAATAAGTTAAAATTACGATGGAAAAAATTAAAAAAGTTAAAAATTTCGTTTTGGAGTTCGATATTAAGATTGAAAAACGATTAATAATTGTGCACATCAACTTATTTTGTTGTCTTAGGTCTTTCTCTTATTCTGTAAAATATGCAAAATAAATAAAATTTGATTTTGGAAAGTATCATCTAAGAACTTTTTTCATTTTTAAGTACCAAAAACATCTTTTTTCTGGATTTCCTCAGTCATGCAGTGCCAAAACTAAGTATCAATAAAAAAAATTTAGAGAAAATTAAATAAACACGTTTATGGCAATGACAAACACACAAAAACTTTCGAAGCACATTTAGCATCACAAGCAATGTCCATATATTGATTGTACAATTAAAATATAGCCCATCCTGAATAGTCTTTATATAGTAAATACATAAGAATGAATCAAAGTAATAATTTCTGGAAAATTAGACTTAGGCCTGTATTCACTATCTACATACCCAATTTTAAATAATTTAAATGTCTTACATATTATGTCAATACTGTATTTATAAATGTGTATTCCTTAATATTGTATTTAATGATAGTGATAAGAGTGATTTAAAAGCAAATATAGGCCTTTCAACAAAATAAATAATAGAGATATATGCTGGCATTACCGAACGGCATCGGAAATCAGTGTGATTTAAAAAAACTTTCGTAGACATGTATTCTGAATTAAATTATTCTAATAAAATACATATGAACTAATTATAAGCATAATCTATTCCTAACTCATTCATTAAAACGTTAAAAACGAGATTTTTAAGAATTTTTAACTGATTCAACAACTCATTGACCCATGCCTTATGAAATAAATCACCAAAGTGTTATTAAAGAATTTATTTAATTTCGCGGTGTTGACAAATTACGATAAATAAAATATTTTTAGCTTTTAGACAAGTAGTCTAACTTGAATGACTGAAATCAATGCTCGGTAGATAAAAAAGTATTTATCAGTTGAATATACAATCTTTTTCTCTTAAAAAGTCAAATAATAAACAAATAGACACTATAGGACATAGAAAAGTCGTCAAATTTGCTCTTGAAAAAATAAAGTACTTTGAGTGAAACTGAGATAAAATGATGCTTATTGGTTAGTTTGCTAATAATCATGTAAATGTATTGGCTGGCACGAACAAGTTTATGCGCATGATTAGTACACCGCGCGGAGCTGGTTTTATATTAATTGTTTGATGCAAGGCATCACAATTAAGTCCAGCATAGTCAACTGGACACGTGCTTTCGAACTTAAGTATCAGGCGATACCAGGTTCGAGCCACGCTTTTTTTTCATGTGATTTTAACTAGCGTTTCTAATATACGCTTCTAATAAACAAAAATATATAATATTTGTTTAAGATGTGTCAAAGGATATTTTTATTTGGAAATCAATGAACATCAGTATTGTTGACTACAATGGCTTTGATCTGCATTCGATATTAAGTAAATTTTAACAGAATTAAAATATATATTGTATAACATGTATCTTTCCTCTATCCTTATATACTGCACCAAATGTATCTCATTTGTAAATTGATTTTAAATAAGAACTAGATTTTCTTGAGAGCTCAGTAAAAAAAAAGTTCAACACAACAAATTGATGCCAATAAATAAGTACAAAGCTCACTTAAGCTCCATTCGTGATATTTTGTTTTACGAATAATTGTTCTTTTAGTTATACTTGTTCAATTGTTTCACATTCTAATCCTTCTTATTGATCATAATTATTTCATAATAAGAAATTAGTAGCTATCGTCCCAAACGTGCATCTGTCTAGGGCACCCTTGGGCTGAGGAACCGCCCCACAGTGGGACATTTTGTTTTTTTTGTTTTTTCAAAATCCTAAATTTTGCGATAATTCGCAGATATCGACTTGACTTTTTTTTATTTTATTGATAGGATGGTTGTGCACTAAGGAAAACTAAAGTTGAGTACAATTCATTGTTACAGGCGATTATGATTTTGGCCTGAAGATATAAAATAGTTTCGTGATAAAACAAGAAGGGATCTAAAAAATAAAGCACAAACCAATCTTCTTCAAATTAGGTATTCTTTAGTTTTTCAGGTCGCTGATCACAATATAATGGTTATTTTTATAAAACGCTATATGGCTGATCCAATATGGCGGCCTACAATCTTTTTCCCTTTAAAATTTTATAAGTACTGCAATATAAGGGTTTGTTGGATCGTTTGTCACGATGAGAGGGTATTGTTTTTTGGAATCCAATATGGCCGATCCAATACGGCAGAGTAAAACTGTAGTTGTATTTAAATTTGATAGGAACTGCAATATTAGGGTTTTTCGGGCCACTGGTTACGATAAAAAGGTTATATGCAAGTAATTTAATATGGCCTATTCAATATGGCAGACGAATTTTTTTCTAATTTATTAATAACTGCAAGACAAGAGTTTCTTGAGTTACTAATTATAAACAAGATGCTAGTTTTGAAAAATTAAAAATGGCTGTCACGTAATAAGGGTTTCTCTGTCACTGATTGTAAATTTAATTAAACAGTCAATAAATAAATGTCTTCTTTAGTCTATTTACCAAGATGATCTGAATTCAGTGTAAAGCACTGTTTATTATAATTGGCCATATGCATTTTAAATACTCGCGAATCAAAAACAATCAAATGGCCAAATGGCGTCCAATGCTAAGTTTTTTCATTGTAAGAATTTTTACAAATACATCAATTAAGTAAGTGCAACGTATAAGATTATTATTATCTATTTCAGGTCACAGAATCTTACAGGTAAACGATTATAACTGAATACATTACAATATGTTTTGTCGTATTTGTTGAAAATGTGCTAATTAACAACACGGTGCAGCTTTTCAGACGAATGTAAGCCATAAATTGTGGAAATAAAATTATTTTTGAAACAAAAAAAAACGCAATCGGTTTGTACAATAAGAAAAATCATAAAAAATAATAAGCTATATTTTTCAGATTTTTCGTTAAGCGTCAGAATGATTATTATTCATCCGATGTGTAATAAACAAACTCATATAAAAGCTAATAATTCTTTACAATGATTAAATATTACTTTAACGAGCGAGATTAAAAGCGATTTTTTCGTAATTTATAAATTAGAGCAATCAGTAAGATTGTTATTGTCTTACTTGTTTCAACAGCTTATAGGAATATTCAGTTAAAGTGTTTATAGGATCGGATTCGGTACTACAAATCCGAAAATGAAATAATTTGTATGCGTTAAGTTGTATATATTAACCTACTTACACCTTAAAATGATTTCATCTATTTTGGTAATACTGTAACTTTTTTTTTTAATTACAGAATTTTTTTTTTTTTTTTTCAGCCAAGGATTTGCTTTAATATTATACTCTCTTGACAATGAATAGGAAAATTATAACTATACATAGTTGTGTACATCCATCTCTATTGTACTATTATTTTTGTTAAACACTCCATATATCCTCACTGCCTATTTACCGTCCCCCCCCCCACACTCCCCCCACAAAATAAGATGAAATTAAATCATTTTCTTTGTTATGTGTACTCAAAATATTTTTATCCGAACCCCCCACTATTCCTCTACTGTCCTTAAACAGGATCTTGTTGGCCCATACTCCAACTCCCTAATGTTATTTTTATGTTCTTATACAATTATTGTTAAGAACATTAATAATCAAACTCCTAAATTACTAATTTTTTTTGTAATAAAATAATACAATATTTTTTAATATGCTTTTTCCTACATTTCTATTAAAAAAGTTTGTATATTGTACTTTAAAATACATCAATTTATTCCACTGATAACAAATCAACTTGTTATTAAATACTATATAATGTGATTATACATTGGTTTATTATTCTTATATTTAATAATTTGTAAGTATAAAGTTATTGGTGGGCTTAGCTTTTTTTTTGTTATAAAGATAGGTTAGATCTATTTGGATCAAATAATTAACTAAGGTGGAATGAATATCACAGAAAAAAAGATACAGGTAAATAAATGTCATAACAAAGGTATTGGAGGTACTTATAACGATCGAACAAATAAAGAAAAAATATCGATATATCTTTAACTTAAGCTGAAATAATCAAGCAAATAAGAAAAAATACAGGACTACTCGATGACTCGTTCAAAAATAGAAAAAAAGAAGTATATAAGTTAAATTGAAGACTGAAAATAAAGGTTAAAAGGGATCAGTAGTAGGCATCAAATAATTATTGATTAGTAAAAGTAACTTGTAGCATTATATTTCTTAAGATTCATGTACCTGCCTATGCGCTTTTTCCAACTAATGTATGCATGAGGTTACACAGGATATACATATTACAATTATTGTCAATGGTGTCGGTGGCTTAGGCGTTACTGCGTCCGACCTATGTTACAAGGCTTTTTTTTTTTGTTAATATCGTCACGCATCTATCGGTTTTAATTTTAGTATGTTAGTTATTTAATTTTTAATATCAATAATATTGTTATCCTTATTATTATTTTTATTCTAATCAAGGTTGTCGTTAGAAGGCTGAACTGCTTTCAAGAGAAATTAGTTTCTCGTTCATGGCTTTTTGCCGTCAACCTGTTGGCCTCTGTTCAGTGACCCTCTGCTCCCGAGTTTTATTGTGGGGCTGGTGTACCTGCGTTTGGAAGACGATCGGTCCTAGCGTGATGCTATTGTTGGCCGCCCTTCGTCGTGGGTTCGACTATGTCTGCATCAACTGTTACCTGTGAACAATCTATAACATATCAATAGAGAGGGCCCCCCCTGAAAGAGGCACTTCCATTTTCGCGAGTGAGGAGAAAGAAAAGGTACGTATCTAAGGTAGCTATTATCTTTCGCACCTAGCATGCCGGCGATGCAACAATATGTATCTTAATATCGTTCATCTATCTTTTTTTCTACGTGATTTTATTTGGCACTCCCTCTTACTTAATATTCTTAACTTGATTTATTTTAACCCTTCGTTTATTTATGAATGGTATTTTTTACTAATTGATTTTTTTATTTCATTATTCTTGATACAATTGTTCTTATATGCTATGTCGCTATTTACATGGTTGATTTTAGTGGATGTTAAAGGATGTGCTGATTGCGTGAGTGGTCATCTCTTATTTATTATAGTCGGTGTCCATTTACGACACTCATAGTTTTTAAAGGGTTTTTTTTTTTTTTTGAGGAACGAAAAATGTGTTTAAGGCTGTGTGAGCGCTAGAAGGTATATTTTTTCTTTTTATTAGGTCAGTTGTATTTTGTTCGTCGTTGATAGAGGTTTTGTATTATCTGAAAAAAAGATTTCTATTAAACTTTTTCCTTCTGTAAGGCCGCTTCTCTCGTTTGACAGCATCGTAGTGGAGTTCACTGCTCTGGTTGTAAAGTTTATCGATTGCTTTTGACCGTGTGTCACTTTATGACTGCTGTAAGCCTTTCGTAATCATACCCCAGTACATCTGTTTAGGGCGCCTGACTGCGTTTGTGAGAC
>JAPYYV010003751.1:0-17769 GCA_030522625.1 Copidosoma aretas
CCGCTCCTCTCCCCCCCCCCCCCCTACACAGTTTGATTGACCCCCCCTATCCTACAGTCTACCATAGCCCTCTGCGTTTTCCCTTGCCCGCCTCGCCTCTACACGTCTCCCAAAAATCCCCTACACTTCTACATCATTCCAAGAACAGCCAAAATCTTTAAACAGATGTCCAACCCATCTACAATAGCTCTCACCCCCCTCTTGTCTTCCATATGCCCTAATTGTTCCAAAAGAAAGCCGAAGTTTTCCGACAGCAGCTAAAACCTTATGGTGCCTCCCCCCTCCCCACAGGCCCCCACATTTCTAAATCCATCCGAAAACAGCTGAGTTCTCAAGAATGCAGGTTAATCTTTTTCCTCACCACCCTCAACAGCACCCTTACAATCACTCATCCTTTTCAGAAAAGCAAGGTCTTTCAAAAGACAAAAAATACTTTAAAGGCACAAAAAAAATTTTAGCTTTGATTGCAGAAAATAATGAATGTCTTGTTTTATTGGGTTATAAGTTAAGGTAATCAAAGAAACAGAGAAAATATCTATATATTTGTAGGTCAAGCTGGAATAATAATTGTTATATCCAAAAGAATAATTTTTGAAATATCAAAGGCAAAATTATTAATAAGTTTCTTTAAATTTGTCTAGTTATTCAATCCCTACCACATCTTCTACAGTTTCTGAAAAAAATAAGGGAATATTAACTTCATTTCTATTACTTTTGAAAAAAATAGTTTTTGACAAAATGGAGAAGATCTATTTTATGAGAAATTTTCTCATTATTTTCAATATATTGCTACGGCATGCTAGATTTTTTCTCTCAAATTTCTAAAAAATTAAATTATTTGATGGATGAATACCAATAGTTATATGACGTTCCCCCTCCCAACCATCATTTACCTCAATTTCCCCTTGTTCTAAAGCCTCCTATCCTCCAACAACATATAAATATAAAAACTTTCACGTAATATAGCTCCTAAGGAGCTCCCATCCCCTAAATTTTTTTCTGTCCGCACGCCCCCTCTGATCATTCACTCTTTTCTATTTTTTAGGCTTATAATTTATCAGTTTTTCTACGCTTTTTGACGTGTAAAGGTGTTAGTGTTGGTGTTCAGTGTTTTTATTTATTGATTGGTCTTGAATATCGAGAGATTATAAATATATTGAACAACTTTGAGAATTTTCCAAATCACGAATAAAAAAAGTATTATTACAGAAAAATAAACAGGAATAAAACATTTCTAGATGAACAAAAGTAGTTTATTTCACAAATAATTAAAACTCACACACTAAAGCTTACTCGCAACTTCTACAAAGTAGAAAAGTGTAATCATTTAATTATTTCAACTTACATTTCTAATACTACCTTGTACATATATAACGCCTAGAAAATTTTCACAGTACCTTTGAAATACTACTACGATGCGCTAAAATATGTTTAAATGATTGTACGTCAATTTATTAAAAAGATGATTTAAAGAGATAATTTAATTATACAATGAGAATATGCTACAAGAAAAATTGAATTATACTTTGAAATATGAGATAATTATACTGTTACTGTTGCAGGATGCTTTAACTTATACGAGAACACAGAAATCTTCTGTCAATGTATCTTAAATGAAAAATATTTATTTGAATTCAATGTACGTAAACATAAGTGTACAAATTAAACAAAAATTAAGAAAAATATTTTTTGATCTAAATATAAAAATAAAATTATTTTTATAATTTTCACATTTTTTATGATTAGATAAGCTGCTTAATTTTTTGGAATCGAAACAACTTATACAAAGTACAATCATGTCTTTTATTTTTGTGTTAGTCACAATTGAATATATATTACTGGACTATATTTTTCATCTTACAATCATTATCATAATTAATTACTGTTAAAATTACGTCTATAAGGTTTCATCTTGATAAGAAAACATACAGTTGGCCACAAGAGAACATATATTTTTATATTAATAAAATGTTTCTGTCCATACTTTGACGTTGAATTTTTTATTCGTAATTATAAACTCCAGAAGTATCAAAAATTGAATTCTGTACAGAATATATAGTTTTGAAAAAATAAATTTTGAATTTTTGTTTCATGTATAGCTTACGGCTAAATATTATCCTTCTCTTTTTTGTTATTTCTTATTTATCAATTTCAATAATTTAAATCGTAGTCTATTTGAATATAATCGGAAATTTTTCGAATATCATCAAATTGAATTTATACGAAAAAATAAATTAATAATTATAGATTAATGAAATATACTGTAATGTAAATTAATAAAAGATGTAAAACTCTATGCTTGGGTACAATGTGAAAGCATTTGTAACGATAATAAACCTTTTTCAATAATAAAGTTTAAATATAAATTTTTTATCATTTTTACTATGAATAATTGCATGAAGCGAGAAAAAATTTGTACATAGATACACCGATCCCTATAAAAAATTATTTATGGGTATCTATAGTACTAGTTGTATTATAATACGTACAGATTTTGATGCAGTAATAATTACAATTTTTTTCATGTTATATTTTTTTTTAAAATCACTTCTAATTACAATGAAACATATGTTTATGTAATCATTATCGACATAGAGAATTTTTTACCATTTATTGCTTGCTACTGTTATACGATAAATTGTTAACCATTACTGATTTTTGCAGTTCTTTCTCATTGTCATTATAACTATAATTAATTATTTCATTCACCTCATTCTTGTTTTTCTCATCTTCTGATCTGAAAATATTTTATGAAATAATAAATTCCCAATAGCATTTTAACGTAATTAGAGTGTTTATATTAGTTAAAAAAAATAGTTATTCCATACAGACTTTTACTTTGCACCAAAACCAAATCAAAATGAGAAAATATAGTTTGAATTTAGAGAAAATTGAATAAACGTAAGAGTGTACACTTGTACATTTACAGAAAAAAATTGTAATAGAAGAATTCTAAAAATAGTTCTTAAAAATGTGATTTTTTCAATTTTACAATCGTTCGATCCCCTTGTCCTATTTCAACTCGGAAAAATTTACGTTTATCTTATAGAATGATTATTATCATAATTAATAATTCATTAATTTTTCGACAGATAAATATTAATCCAAACAAATAAAAAGTTTTAAATAACAGACCTTGACTAGGCCATTGACAATTTATATCAGCGATATAAAAAATCATTTTTTGGTGGTTTTAACTATCGGTTAAGGACCAAATTAATAGACACAGATTTATTCAAAAGAGCGACGTTTTCAACAGATCCGTGGCACACCCATGGGCTCACCTATATCCTCCCTATTCGCGGACCTTGTCATAACTGACTGCGAGAGCACTTGCCTCGCCGAATAAAAACTTAATTACAATTGTATCCCCCTTTTTTATTTTTGGTATATGGATGGCACCATAATTTGTATTCAGAAAAAACACATTGATACAAATTTAAATATTTTCAACTAAAATACTCCTTTTTCGCTGTTTTCAGGGATTAAAGTGTCACATTCTTCTCGGGTACAAAATCGCATACGCTGCTCGTAAGACATAATTTTTCTATTCTTTGCATGTTTGTTACCCTTGCGTTCTGCTCGAGAGGCTTTTCCACGCCAGAATACTTTCTCAATAAGCAGTAAATGCGATTTATACTCGGGAAGTTATGTAGCTCTTTTATCTCTGAAATCAAAAACAAAGTCGTATTTTCAACGAAAGTAAACGAAAAATTGTACACGTGCTTAGAAAATGTCGTGTTTTATCCCTCGGGTGTAATATGCTATTTCTAAGTTAAAATAATATGGGTGGTTTGAAAAATTGCAATTAACACTTAAGTATATAAAACTGTCGTATAGTATACAATTTTTTTAGTTTCCTATAGAATTATACGTTGTTTCATAAATTTGGTTGTCTTCAAATTGAAAAAATTACTAAGTATTAATGTCTACTTCCACTACCTCATCGATTTTATTATAAAAACTATAGTTAACGCAATAAAATTCATTTATTAATTCTTGTTATCTACATTTTAACGATTAGAACAGCCGAAAATTTTTTTAAATTAAATATTGATTTGTGACGTCAATTTGAACATAACGCATGTCTCAAGTTTTCTACAAGAGTCTTTGAATCCCAAATTTCAAAGCATTTTTAGTGAAAAAGAAAAAGTTATAGAATTCTAAGAATCAAAATTTTTGTAATAGAACTTCGTGGAAGAAAATTTTGCATCAGTCGATTGATGATGAAACAGGAAATAATTTTTGTTTAACCTCTATTGAATTCCATAGGAAAAAAAAATATCTGTACGCAAAATTCCTACAAACAAATTTGTGAATCACTACTTCTTTTTAACTAACAATTGTAGAAAATACTTTTTTCGGGCAAAAATGTAATTGGCATCTAATCAACTAATTTAAATAGATTTAAGAAAGTTTCACGTTAACAAAAGAAATATACCTTTATTAGCCAATTTCTATGCTTTTTCTATCCAACCCATTCAAATCGTTTTTAAACATTTTGTGCGTGAGACTTAATTTCACATCCTTATCTAAAATATACAAATATACTAATTTCCGAACCAGTGTACAAAGTAAATTAATTTATGTTCACTAGTGTACATTGTGCACTGGTCTGCATTTATAAAACTTCAGTTGGATAAATATCCTAGGTAACAATTGTGTGCTCCTAGATTTTATGTTGATCTCAAGCTTGGTGTTGTAATATTGTAATATAGTAATAAGATCTATCTTTCGTACAATTATTGTTCCACACTTAGAGTCAAGACTGACTCTGACTTGTGACAAAGATACGATATAAAAACGATCATGATAAACATATTGTATATTACCCTTTATAATATACCAGTCAATAATTTTATGAAACAAAAGTTATGCTATTATCTCACCCAGTTTTCGAATTGTTTTATTTTTAGTTAAAATAATGGTCTGTGCTAGTAGGTCATAGTGCAGGCGAGTTAGTTCATCCGTTAAAAAAATTCTCTGTTCAATTTTTTGACCGGATGATCATAAGAAAAATAACAGAAATATCTGAGTATATTTTTGTAAAGCGAATTTCCACGGAACCCTATCTGAAAAAACCTCAAAAAAGTTTGTAAAACAGATTTTTTGCGATTTTCAATAAGAAAAACGTTTTTCTCAAAAACAAAAATAGTTCAAAATAGTGCTTGAAAAGAAAAAGGAAAGAAGTTTCTATGAGTCCAAATCGTTCCACAACTTTACATACAAAACAAAAACCGCCAAAAATAGCCATTTTTTGACATTCAATTGCAGAGCTTCTAATGGACCTAAAAACTCTTTTCAGGCCTCAAGTCAACAAAAATGTATTAAATTCAATTTTCCAAAGTAATATGTATTCTGCAGATGTTTCTCTACGACACCATTATCATTTAAATTACTCATAATGTCGACAAGCTCTTGAAAAACGCGTTGCAAAATAGGGCACTTTAGTGGCTTTGGGCCGAGGCGAGGCAGCGAGGGGGAAGAGACGCAGGGTGGGGGAAGCCTCTCTGCACAGTGATCCGAAACGCAAACAAAAGGGTCAAAAATTTCCGCTTCATCTCAATTTTTCTCCAAAAATCCATTTTTCGGTATGGTTTTGACCTCTAGTTTTAGAATCCGCTTCCCCCGCATGTGTATCTCATTGCATGTATTGTATAGGTGGCGCCAAAGTCGTCACCTTGGCCTAACTTGGTTCGTTATGTCTAATTTGTACAAAAAAATTGTCGTCAACCATTTTAGATCCGTCATTTTAGAATGTCAAAAATTACTTCTAAATTATTCTATATAATCCTAAAAAATTAATATTAACTATGTTTTTGGGTAAACTGCCTTAGAATGTTGAGTAAATATAACTGATATGTTCAATTTGAAAAAATCTTGTATTAACCTTAAAATTAGAGGTTAAGATTTTTTCTCATTCATCGAGACCATTTTTTCTTAAAACTACATCAATTTAGAAAATAATTCTTAGCGATCGGATGGGTGGTTCAAAGGATATTTTATTTACTTGCTCTCGTATCACCTTTGTGAAAACTCTCTCCGTAAAGCTGTTCGCGCGCGTCTGTACATTAACGCAGTCGTGTTTGCACCTGACCCACTGCTTCTGGCTCAGCTGCACGTCTGCCCGATGACTGTATCTCTTTCGTTTTTTCTCGTTGACTTTTCTCTTGATGTTGATGGCACCGAGAACACACGTCGTATGATGTATGAAAACAAATATATCTGTAAATTGATATATATTTTCTCTGGCTCTGGCGACTGCCGATGACGTATGCATATTCCCCTTGCGCCATGACGAGGCTGCTTTAGCTGGGTTCAGCTGTGCTGCTCTGGAAAAAGCGGCTTTTTTAAATGACAACTTTTTTTATTGTAAATATATATCCAGATATAAAAATAATAAATTTCTTATCTGTTAACTACTAATGGTTGTATTTTATCTACTGACAAGTAAAGTTTTAAGTAGCATTGTGACCAGAGTAATGATTTGATTCTTACTATTATAGTTATGTATAAACGGCGAGTGCACGGGCTCAATTTGCTTGGAGTGGAATTTAACTGAGTGCTTTTTGACAAGCAACAGTGGACCCACAAGCACTGCTGATAAGAGAAAACTGTGCGAGCTTGCATGTCAGAATGGGACCGATACTTCAACGTGTCGCAGCACTAGTGAATTTGCTCATTTAGTTAATCTTACTGTGGGAGGAATCAGCTTAAGGCCAGGCTCACCTTGCAACAATTTCCAAGGATACTGCGACGTATTTCTCAAGTGCCGAGATGTAGATGCAGAAGGCCCGTTAGCTAAACTAAAAAATATGCTGTTCAGCAAAAAAACCCTTGGCAACGTAAAGGAATGGATGATGGTTTGTAATTTGAACTTTTTCTCGATGTTCTCTATATTAACCAATATTTTTAGTTTCTCGCACCGTATTTTTTTTCTGTTGCATTGAAAATTGTCTTAGTCATTTTAAAATAATTTTGTTTCATTGCATGTATGATTTAAATGTAAAATGTTCATTTAGTTGTAACATTTTAAGTAAGATAAATAACCCTATTGTTAGCAATGTAAGGCATTGTAAAGCGTAGAAACACTTATAATGACGAAATTCTAGTACTATTACGGTTGACTCTACCGGAAATGGTATTTAAGTACTAATGATGTTATAATATGATGCCTAGTAATGCTGCTATGCGCAAAAAAACTTATAGAGTGCGGATAGTTACTGCACTCTTACAGTCTGATCGAATTAAAGCTATATTAGTTCAAAAAATCGTGTACGCTAAGTATTCGATGCAATCGAACTCTTACAGTCCGAAGAGTCCAAACATTCGGACTATAAGATACTAATAATACACTCAGCTGCTTGAGCCCAAGCAATCGGAGTCTTGAATCGTCAGACTCTTGCGCCCATCTCCTCGAACTCTCGTAGTTTGGTGCAGCCTAGAACCGTGTAAGCACAGATGTTTGACTCTGTGATGCTTATTTTATGGGTTGTAAGAGTTCAAACTAGTATTTACTTGTAGGATACAGATACTTGTACTCATACAGTACGAACTTTATTTTCTTATATTTTCTTTGCAGCACAAGAAAAATAACGTCCATTAAAAATTTATCGAGTCAAAAAAACAAATTCTAAATTAAAAAAAAAATTCACAGGTTTATAATACGTATTGTAATAACGATGGAAAATACCTTATTCTAGGCTTAAACCAGTGAGATTTCATTCTTTAGACGAAGTGCATTAGCCAATAACGCTACTGAGGACATTCGTACTGCTTCATTCTTTTGTCAAAGACGTGTTTTTCAGCCCAACGGAATACATTGAATTTAATGGTAAATAATTCTACGATGGCTACTAACAGTACAATTTACTCTACCGCTGATGCTACCTAAGTACTTCTAATGTTAGCATGCGATGTCTGCTAATGTTGCTACTTTCTTGGTAGCTGGCCAGAAATGATGACCAGGTGGTTTCCTTTTAACTAATTATGGTTGTGTATGTATCTGTATGACTATAATACACGTCATCGTCTGATCGTCATCATCCTCATCGTCGTCGTCTACGATGATAGCATTAGCCGATATTCCGGGCAAACACACATACATGTATGTATATACATTTTAAGTTGTCGTTTTGAGAAATTTTTTCCGATTAATTGGTCATTTTGGGGAAAAATGTCACTATTCAAGGAGCTCTTTAAAGTGTCAAAAGCAAATTGGTCCCATGGAGAAGTTCTCCAAATCACCGTGGGAAATTTGAGGAACTTACAAATAATTTATATATAACTTAATTACGTATTGTATATTATTGATTCGTCTTACTTAGGGATTTCTTTTTTAGTTCTTGCCGTTTTCTGCTCTCACGGTAACAAATCAAGATTTCGTTACATAATAAAGCGTAACTCTACTAGAAATATCTCTAGATTATAGCCTATATAGTTAGAGTTTGGCCATAAAAGTAAAAGATAATGTACTAACATAAATAGTTATATGTCGATATTGTCGAGAAAAATTAATATTAGTATTCAAAAACAGCTGCAAAGTGTTAACAATTGATAATAAAATTAGCAAAGTTTGAACAAACCATTATTTACTTTTTTTTATTTTTTCTTACAGATTCGAATTGTTTATCTAAAAACTAAAAGAATCCATTCAAATAGCTTATATTTTAAGTAGTCATAGCCAGCAATATCTCTTGAATAGGTGACCATTGTGCTATTCAAGGAGTACACTGGCTAAGAATATTAACGTCAAGATGTATATGAGACTTTCCACAAAGATGAATCAATGAATAAAAAAATCTACCGTTATTATCAAGTCCCTGTATGGCTTAGACAGGGTGATATTTATATTTTTTATATTTCAACGTTTAAAACTGACGTCGGAGGGTGAGGTTATGTGTCCCAAATAGCCGATTTGCCGTTTTACATTTTTCTCTGATAATACTCAATGAAATCGAGTGAGATTTTAGGAATCGACTTAGAACACATTATGGAATAGCGCTTAACTCTGGAAATTTCAGTAATATAATGATTGAATGTGTTTAAATAATATTTTTAATGAGCAACAGCGCCAAGGCAACACTGAGTTTAAATGTTTTTATAAGTAGCAAAATTTTTTTGAGTATAACAAAAATGAGAGTTGAGCGCTATTCTACATATTTTAACTAGTAATTCAAACACTCTATTGTTTCAATGTAAATTGTCTTTCATTTGCAAACGTGAAACGGATAAAATAAAAAATATTTTGCTTTTATCCCGATTAGGTAAAATTTTTAAGTTTGGGCTAGGTTACACCTCACATATATAGGGTGTATTCCGCAAACCCCGCCAGCAGTAAGTTTAGTGATTAGAAGGGCGCTGCTGTCGTCATTTGCTGATACTTATGTGCTGTGTTTCGCTGATATTAACAAGCAGACGACTGTCCAATATTCTCGCATTTTGCGTAAGTGCATATATATATATAAGTGATTGTTTACACAGCAGACGGCGTTATACACGCTGACTGCTCTCTCCGTGCTAAGCGACCTTTGGTCCGTTAGTATGGGCTTATATAACACTACAATTTATAAGTATAATACATTCTTTGACAACGGTTATTCCAAACATTAACTTAAAGATGACCACAATTGTAGAATTTACTGTCATGGCAGATAGTTGCGACAAGCAGCAACAATCAGTTCTACAGCAGCAGCAGCAGTAGCCACCGCAGTATAATTATAAGCAGGAGCGAAGATATAAGAAGATGAAGTACTGTCATACCCTCAGAAAAAGACTGAGAGTAAGAGTAACAGAGGTGTCAAGAAGTAAATCATCCAGCTAGAGTACACAATCGAAAAAGTGAGGAAACGATGGATCATTATCATACAGTTGGTTTAGAGAATGCTAAGGCAAACGTCACCACACATGTTCACAGAATAGCGTTGCCATAAGTATATCCAAGATTGTTGTTTTAGATGTTGTTTTGGAATCGATATGTAAGTAGTGCATATATTTTTTGCATTTCAGCTAATCCAGAGGATGATTATGCCATTTTTTGGGGATTAAGGACAGAATGTATAAGTATCCATTAGCAGATGCAACAGAAATTTTTAGACCATACATTTGATAGCTATACATTTTTTTGCATTAAAAATATCTTCATCTAGTGTCCACAGGGAGCCTGCTCCAAAATATCTACGCCTAATAGACAGTATAACGTATGCCAATGCTCGTCAGTATCATCAGCCACATATACTGCCGGGGGATATATATATATAGACACTGTTGAAGAAGAGGACAGTATCTCCAGCATCCCGCATTAACTATTCACGTTCCTGGGTTTGTTCCGAAGGTCAAGCTCGCTGGTTAAATGGAAACGGCGGAAGAAGCAGGATTTTCACATTTGAATTGTTTGCAGAAATCCGTCTGAAAATGGCTTTTTAATACGGTTTTATGACAGTCAGTGATTGGATTTAAATGTCCTGCTACATCCGGTGTTTCCATTTAATCAGCGAGCTTGCATTTCGGAATGCACCCCCTAACTTGTTCTGCCTACTATTTGAAGTTAGAAGTGCAGCATGATTGGGCTATAGATACAAGAACAAATATTCTTGGACTAATTATTGACAAAGGAGTACATTTATTTCTATTTCACTTTTTTTACCATTCCATTGAGCTGGGGGTGAACTTAAATAGAACCCCATTTTACCCTTCTATTCAAGTAAGTGAAATATCGACTAAAATAACTAACTTTTTCGATAGTCCCTAGCACGCGCCTGCGCAGTGACTACGGCGCATGCGCTTGATCAAAACTTTCTAGGGATTAATGAAGAAACAATTCATTTTTCTTACTTGAATACAACCCCAGCTTTGTACACTGCTTTATATAGACAGTACAGTTGATTTGAAGATCAAATTCCATTCAAAGTCAAGTAACAACTGGAATCTATTTTAAAAGTGCTAAATTATAATTAAGGTAATTTACAAGTTAACTGGCATTAACAAAGGACTTTTCATTGTGCTAGTATTCATACGATTCATAAATATCAGTGGCTTACTGGAATGATAATTTTGACCTATTCAGATGGATTCGATGCGGTACTAGAATTTTAGGGGGGCTCCCGGAGGCTCCGCTGTGGCGAGGCCGTACCTACATCAATCTTTGGACGCTTATCACGGAGTCACGTTCAACTCGCCAGTACTCAAAGAATACTTGACGAATCAGGCCCAAAAAATTTACTGACATCCCTAAGACTGTCTACTTTTCTACAGTATTTGTCAAAAGTTTAAAAGTTTGATGGCTTTGCTAGGAAAATTATCACCTTAAAACCCAAACTTTGATTGTCAAAAGTGTGTTGTAAATTAACAAAGACTGGAAATTTTTTAATACGATATTATGCACTTACCTCTCAAGAATGTGTATTAAAAATTTCAGTTCAAAATATTGAAAAGAGCAAATTTAAGAAGCAATTTAGTAAATAAGCATTGTGCCGCACTACGCTGCACCTCGTGTTGTGGCCTGTTATTTTTCACATTTTTGCTTATAACTCGAAAAAATGGTCGATTACCTTGGGACCCCGAAGTGCCAATCTGTTCAGGAGTTCACAAGCTTTTATATCATGTATAGCATGTGACGGAGAAAACGCGTAAACTGCTTATTTTGAACGAAAAATATGAGATAATGATGCTTCCCATGTTATTTTCCGTAAAAAGAATTTTTTCTTGCCTTGTTTATTTTAACTAGCAGTTTACGCGTTTTCTCCGTAACAAGCTATACATGTGATTAAAACTTGTAAACTTCTGAACAGATTACCCTTTTGGGGTCACAAGGGAATGGACCATTTTTTTGAGTTATAAGCAAAAATGTGAAAAAAAACAGGCCACGACACGTGGTTCAGCGTAGCGCGGCACAATGCTTATTTAGTAAATTGCTTCTCAAATTTTTTCTTTTTAATATTTTGATCTGAAATTTTTAAGACACATTCTTGAGAGGTAAGTGCATAATATCATGTTAAAAAATTCTCGGTTTTTGTTAATTTACAACACACTTTTGACAATCAAAGTTTTGATTTTAAGGTTATAATTTTCTCCGCGAAGCCATCAAACTTTTAAACTTTTGAAAAATACTATGGAAAAGTAGACGGTCTTAGGGATGCCAGTAAATTTTTTGGGCCTGATTCGTTAAGTATTCTTTGATTACTGGCGAGTTGAAGGTAACTCCGTGATAAGCACCCAAAGATTGATGTAGGTACGGCCTTGCCGCAGCAGAGCCCCCTTAAACAGAATTTAAATCTACAAATCACCTATGCAGGCAACATTAAGCAGCAAGCAAGCCAGCTAAAGAATCGGAGAACAACGATTAAAATAAATCAAGACTATAAATCCAAAACATATATACTTGCAGTATTTATTGACGAAGGAGTAACTTGATTTATGTTTCATCGTCCACCCTCGTTTCATGAGCTGCGTTGTACTGCGTAGAACTGCTTCATTTGGACATCATAGATTATTGATAGGAATTCCATGTCTCTTGTTAAACTTTAAATCTATTTTAATAGTGCAAAAATGTCATTGAGGTAAGCCACTGATATTTATAAATTGTATTCAGGCTGGAACGATGAAAGGTCCTTGACCAATGGAAGTTACCTTATGGATTACCTTAATAATTTTACACAATTGAGATGGATTTGATGTCTAACTAGATTTTAAATGGAATTTTGATCTATAAATCAAATATGATGTTAATATAAAGCAGTATACAAAGCCGCTTAACGAAAGAGTCAAAAAAGTAAACCAGGAATCAAAGTACTAATATTCATGTGCTCTGTGAAGGCTGGTACGATGAAAGGTCCTTGGCTAATGGAAGTCAACTCACGGATTACCTGATGATAATTTTACCTAATAATATGAATGACACAAATAAATTATGCTGTTTAAAAAATGATTTATTTTCATTTAATTGAACTTGAATCATAGGTACTTTATCATAAATAGAACATTATTACATATTCGAATGCTTGGAATGAAACGTTGGTTGATTCAAATGCAAACGGAAACCATGATACAAATATTTGAATATAA
Source organism: Copidosoma aretas (assembly GCA_030522625.1). Taxonomy (NCBI): domain Eukaryota; kingdom Metazoa; phylum Arthropoda; class Insecta; order Hymenoptera; family Encyrtidae; genus Copidosoma; species Copidosoma aretas. The sequence goes on from JAPYYV010003751.1 coordinate 13,063, forward strand.
TGTTCTTAAAAAAAACCTATGTCCTATCAAAAAATCCAAAGCAAACAAGTAGCTCTTAAAAATGAATACTAAATTGGAATATATTAAGGTGGCCCATTCCTGTATATAGAACTAAATTTCTAATAATTATTAAATTACACCGTTTGTATTTCGCAACAAAAAAGGTCATTCCATACAAAACAAGGTATTTAAAGTGAAAATAAAATTTGTTTTTTTATTTTGCTAATTGCAGGTTAAAATATTGGTAACTGTAAAAACGCACTCAACGAGAGTCAAAAAAACTTTTTCGTTTATTATTTAAATTTAATTTTTCAAAGCTTGAATTCTATCTTAATAGGTTACGCATACATTTTACGAAGTACTTTTTGAAAATATTTTAGTAGTAAAAAGTGAAGCACTATTGTTTACATAAAACCGTGTGAACATACACATTTTCAGGTACACAATAGTGCCTAACTCATAACACACTGATTATTTTGAAAAACTGATTTGTCATATCTATGCGTAATCTTTCAAGAAAGAATTGAAGCTTTGTGAAAATACATTTAAATATAAAACAAAAAGTATTTACGACTCTTGTCAAGTTTGTTTTTAAAGTTGACAATATTTGAACTTGCAATTTACAAAATTAAAGAAGGAAATTTTTGTATCTCTTAAAATATTTTTATTTGTATTGCATTACCTTCTTTGTTAATAAATATTGTTAATTTACTTTTACGAGGATTAAAAATTTAGTGCTATATACGGGACATAAACCACCTTAAGTGTATGTCGCCAAAGATTAATATTTGCCTATTAATTTCATAAAAAGTTGCAATTAATAATATTGTGATCGATGAGTTTTGGAACTTAGACGAAACATTGATTCTGTATCGTGCAATGGTGACAGGCTTTTCCGACGAGGGCGCCGTGAATCCCTATGTTTGTCATTCTAAAACCAATTATTATAGTAAATACATAAGTTTTGGAAGAATTTATATTTATAGTATACAATTCTACACATGAATAATACATTACTCTATCAGACATTATTGAATGAAGACGTAAAATTTCTTCCCCTTTAAGTTGACACTTTTCTTTTAAAGTCTTGTTTTGATTCAAAACCTTATTTCACTGAATCAATTATATAAATGAATGTTTGACAATATAAAATCAAATTTTTTTTTGAATTCCATTGCAAATTTACATGTCTGAACTTACTATTTTCTTCCTTAGCTGTAAGTTATAATCATAAATTATATATCAATACTTTATATTAAACTAAAAAAACTAAGGATATAAAATTTACCCGATTTTAACAAAGGACAAATATTAGTACTTTAAGCATCGTTGCTGAAGTAATTTATGTTACAGATACCCTCATGACAATATTCCGACTGAGAACTCCTCAAATCAGTACTTGTTATTGTACTTGGAGCATATCTTTGAACTTGATTAATCACTTCTCTTTGAATCAATGATGCTAATGTTGCAGTTGATTGTCCCTCCAATTGCCCCAACAGATTAGATTATAGAAAATTCTGGTTACCATACAACTCAGCTGCAGGAGTGTTCACTTGTTTTTCTTGGAAATGCACGATCGGTTTGAAATCATGTTCTGGAGAAACCATTGTACTTGGAGTAAGCGTGATGAATTTTTGATTCTCGTTTCCTTTTTGTGAAATGAATATATTATTTTGATATATAAACGACTGAGCTGAGAACTTTGTAGCAGATGGTACATGAGAAATAGGGTACAAAGGGTTCAGAGAATAATTATGTTTATAAGGACGGAAAGAAATTGCAGAAGCTACGGAAGTAGGGTACGAGATCGGATTGGACAAATAAGGAAGTTGCTATGCATCAACTTCTGTCTTGCCTTGAGAATTAATTTGTTCATCCACTACTTGATCCATATCTGGCACAGTTTTTTTTCTGTTTTGTAGGGTCTAGTTTGTTTGCTTTAGGAGGCGCCCCACTTCCTTTGATTTTTGAATTTTTTTCTGTAAAAAAAAGTACATATTTATTGCAATGTTGTGGCAGAGTGAAATACATACTTATGCTTCAATAGTGGTTAGCGATGATATGATTGACATTTAAAATAGAAATAAAAGATGAAAGTAAATATACAAGTGATTAGCTTAGAGAAAAAGTAAAATATAACCTCGAACTTCAATTTGCCGTTCTTCGGTATCTTTTTACCAAATTCTTCCAGAGTAGTTAGGTCGGATCAAACGTATTAGTTGAATGATGTAATAATTATTCAAAACATTCTCCAAAAATTGAAAACCAACGAACGTTGACATTCAAATATTTGAAAGCACGTGTTTCTATTCAAATAATATACCATATAATGCAGCTTAGGTGCAATCCTCATTAATACTGATGCTTTTGTGCGCTAATGGAATGGGTTCGGTTGCTTAACGAACGACGACACTGCGACTCTAACACTACACAGTTGCGTGAGTTGCGTTTTGGCTAGCACCAGTTGCTTACACCTATTATGTTGGTTGATCTTTGTTGAATAGACGAATCGCCAAACTATTGAAATAGAATTTTGCTAATGATGATGGCTTTTTTACGTCATTTGGGTCGGTGATCACGAGAATAATAGTTCAAAATTTAAATTGTAAGGTCAATGTTAAAATCGCGCTTAAAAATTTAGTTTGCTTGTATCTCGCGAAGGGTAAAAAATACAGCAAAAACAAAACTACCAGCGAGAGGAGCGGATAATTTCCTATCGATTAGGTCTTTTACTTTAGTTTTGTCCTACTCAAAATGACGAAAAAAAAAAAATAAATTAAGAAATTTGTGGCATCAACTACAAGAGTAAATAAGAAAGAGAGTGCGGAGACAAGCAGGACAAGCAGCAGCAGCAGCATCGCCCTGCTTTCTGCCGTCCCTTCCTTCGCCGCTGACAGTGTACACATCCTGAACGGAGTTTAGCTGACTCGGCGAAGAGATAAGATGAGAGTTGATAGCTTAGTCATACAATGTACTTATACATGCGTGAAATACCTGACTAGCCACGAACTGGAGTGAATGTGTTTTTTGCTGTTGCCTTCGGCTTTGAAAAAATATTTTGAGTCCCAAAATGTTTATTCATATGGTGCAAAAAAATGTTCTTCTGAAGATATTGAATTTTCTTATTTTCGACAATTCTGCATCGAATGCGAGTAGTCCCTAAAAAAGAAAATGTTTTTTTATTATCCGCTGTTTTATCAACGAAAAAAATGGTTTTGATTGTTTTTCATGCAGAGACAGAATTACTTGCGTAAAGATTGGATTCAATGTTATCACACTAAATAACATAAGATTTTTGGTACCCAATTATGGAAGGTACGCCTTCGGGAAACTTATTTTTTTTTTTAATGAAATCTTGATCTAGGAGGTTATCAATAAAGTTATATTTCTCAATGACACATGTAATCGTTGCTATTTAAATGTATGATACTGTCACTTGTATAGGGTAGATTATAAATTTTTTTCAGATTTTTCCTCCCTATATCCGTCAAAATATTGTGTGAATGAACAATTTACACTCTTTGTAATGTTAATTTTACCTCCGGGCCAGATATAATGATTCTAGTTGGTTGTTTTAATATGAATTATATGATTTAATCAATAGGCCCTAACGAGCTTGATCGCAATATACAATTGATTAAAAGAAAAGAGCGTGAAGTACCGGAAGTGCGAAAGAGTTTGACTAGTCTCAATAAAAAATTTATATGCATTTCTTTCTAAAACGCTACATCTATGTGAAAATCTGAAACTAATCAAATCCGTAGGGATGTTCATAAATGCCTCATATATATTTACATGGACATGGCGATTCAAAAGACAAATCATTTTTTTTTCTTGATTGAAGTAAATGAGTTTATAAAATAGCAACATTTAAATACATCTTCTAGAATTTTTTAATTATTTCCAAACTTGGGCATAGTTCTAAACAGCTTGAAAATTTTGGGCTAAGATCTAAGGTCATTTACAAACAAGTTAAATTAATTTTGTAACCGCAACGGAAACGAAATCAAAAATGTGCGACATCATCGAAATTTATACGGTAACGGCATGTTCTTGTTCTTTATTTGGCTTTGGGTACCTAATGGATTCCGTTATGCCACATTCTCAATAATTATTATTGAGGATATGATTTCGAACTATTTTTATCGTTGGCTGTAAGCAGAGTCTTACAACGAAGAGCCAGGAGCTATCACGTTGATAAAGGACACGTGGATAAAACCACAGTGGTACTGAAAGTGAACGGATCGTACATCGAACTCGAGCCTTCCAAGACGGTAGGCAAACGCTCTACCGCTGAGCCACTGAGAGCTCTTACCGTAACGGTAATAATTGCTATTGTAATTTAGGTTAATTGGCCTCGAGCGCAATTTCGAAACAGCGCTCGACTGAGGGATTTGAGAACGATTGGTCATGATTAGAAGAGGACAGTACTATAAAAAGAAGAGGACACTACTATGAACCATATATATATATATATGTGTGTATATATATATACTAATGGGGCTTCGCCCCCTGCGCGCTTCGCGCGCCAACCCCCCCAAGAAACGATATGTAATAACTAAAGAAATAAACTAATTTTACATTAAGGTTTGTGTAATACAAATATTTGTCTAATAAATCAATAGTTATAATACAATCACAGATTATGATTATTTTCCAAGCATCTTATTTTAAAATTTTATAGCAATTGCGTCCAAAATATTT
>JAPYYV010003752.1:0-23928 GCA_030522625.1 Copidosoma aretas
ACTCGCTGTTCCCTGGGTTACTGGGTTAAAAAGCTTAGGATTTAGTTAATCTCGTTATTTGATCAATAATCTATTTACTCGCAGTCCCCCGGGTTACTGAGTTAAAGAGCTTGGGATTTAAGCTACTTGGTTTTCGCGGTTCTGCCCATATAGCCGATTTGAATTGCGCGCGCTAATCCGTGGCCACTTTTGGCAGCGCTGTGTAGAACTATGGATGTATCTACATCAATTTTGTTCAGCGTTGCCAATGCTTCACTCGCTGCCTGTATTCCCTTGCCCCTCAAATGTTTCCCCCCGCTAACTATATGGAACGTCTCTGACATTTATTTTTAAATTTAGTTAGTTAAGAAGAATACCTTTTCTCATAGAATTTAAATATTGATCGAAAAATGTATGTGCATATTGTGTACACTTTTATCAACTCCCTTGTAAGTCGCATAATCTACACTATAAGTAACAGCTTTCCCGGTCATTGCACTTAAAATTTTGTAATTTAAAGAATTTGTGAATTTATTCCTAATCCGATTCTCAGTAGTAAAGATAAAAACTTACTATCGATTGAACGTATATTAGGTTTCAGTTTTTAAATTTTGAATAGTGGCCGTAAATTAAAAAATTTTATTGTTTTCTCTACCATTGTAATTTTATTTCCATCTTTAAGAATAGGGAAAGTTTGACTAAAATCCCCACGGAAATTATTATTTTATCACCAAATGGTATACTACTATTTTTTGATGAATCAAGCACGAGCAACAATTTCTAACGCTTTTTTAGACATTAAATAAGCTTCATCCCATATAATATAATCCGCTTCACTCAAATTTTTTTCATCTAATTCTGATTTTCAGATACCTCTTTCAGTAGCATTCAAATTTAAAGGTAATCTAAAAGTTATGTAGCTTGTCATTCCTTTTATAAGTAAAATGACGGCTATGCCTGTCCATGCCATGGATAAAATTTTATTGTCTAATAAATGAAAATAATAGATCAATGTTTTGTACAAAAATGTCCAACCAGACCCTCCTGGACCGTAATAAAAAAAAATTATTTCATTAGAACCTACGATTTCTTGGAAAATATATCTTAGATCTTGATTACTTTGACGATAAAATTTTTCAAATAATTTTCTGTTAAATGCGATTGTCTTGTTGTTTTCAGTGATTTCTGACCTCACTGTTCTAGGTTTATGGAATCTAAAGTGTGTACATGATACACTATCATAATTTCAAATTTGGTTAAGGTGTAAGAGAGCTTTATCATCACTATTTTCAGAAAAATCTTCCAAAAAATATTTCTTAAATTCATTCCAAATCATATCTTTTTGAACATTTACTGACATGAGGAACCATGCAAAAAAATTAAGTAACATGACTGTAAAAGATTTAAAAAAAAAGATTACCATTTTGAGAATTATGGTCGACTAGCCCCATGTTATTAGCAGATTCTTTTAAATTATCACACAGGATTCCATTAGATGTTGATGTAGAAATCAAGCGATCCGTCAAGGGCACAGGGGAAATATTTCTTCAAACGAGTGAAATTTTCTTTAATTTGTTTACAATGAGCAACGTTTCACTGGCCTTGTGTGACAGCCTCATAAGACTTAATTAAAAAAACAGTCAAAACTTTAGACATACCGAATGAAACACTTCTTTACATACATACCGCGGTAGTAACGTATGGACAAATTTGTACCTCAATTAACAAGTATTATTGAGTGAGACGGAGCTATGTGTCAAAACAGTACATATTGTAACTGTCGCGGTTACACATAGCCCAGTCACCTTGTATATGTATAAATCGAAGCAAAGATAAATTTAAATGTATAAACTTAACGATATACAGCGGGGTCAATGAACTTTTACAGTTTACACATCCTAAATAGTAAAAATAGGTATTGTTAAGATTATGTACATCTTCCTTTTTGTTTATGTTGTTTGGATTACATTTTATAAGTACCATTTCTGAAATTACTATTTTTGTGTAGTTTAATTCTCCATCTGAAATTTTGATATTATCCCAATCGAACGCATGATTGAAATTCTGCCGATAAGCCACAACCACCGACTCCACGTTTGTATTTTTCGTGTGTTCATGGGCATGTGTTCTTAGTACTCTCTTTGTTTCTCCCGTGTATTCTGCCGGGCAGTTCTTACATGGAGGTTTAAATATATATCATTTGTCTCATTTGACTTGTCCGTTTTATCCTTCCCCAAACGAGCAATGGTATTTATTCTATTATTAACACAGGTGTAGTGCAGACATCGTACGTTATAACAAAGCAGAAATCGTTACAAAATTCTTTTTTACATTTGGAATACCCATTTTTACCGAAAGTTTGTGCTTGTACAGTCTGAATTCGGTGTTTTATGAATAAAATCTATTAGACAATCATTTTGATGAAGAAGTTTCCTGATCCTCACAATTATCGCACCATGAGAACATTTATTCGCGAGGAGTACAGCACGGTCTACCAAGTTATACACTATATTTTTCTTAAGACTAATTGGATGATTGGAGAGCTAGTTTAGGATTCTGTCGGACACTAAATTTTTTTGAAACCAATTTATTAATGAATAATCATTGTTCTTTATGATACTGATGTCATGGAAATTAATTTCATTGTCAACTTCTGATTTAAAAGTTAATTTTCAATATTTATTACATTCGTTAAAAGTCTTTGAAACCAAGTCAATCTTTAACTCATTGATACTAATTATTATGTCGTCGACATATCTGTGATAAAAGACCGGATGTCGATAAAATTTTTCATTTAATTTTAGTATGCAGTCTGTCTCCAGATTATCCATTACAAGGTCTGCAAAACGTGGAGAGGTCCGTTACCTTATAGGGGTTCCAAAAATTTGCTGGTAGCAGCGGTTATTTAACGAAGAGAAAGTATTTTAAAAAAAAAATTACGTACAGTCCTTAATTGTGTCTAGCGGAATTTTACATCTACTATACATGTATTGTGCTATGCGGTCGATACTCTGTAAAACTAGTTTTAGTGGAATATTTGTAAACAAAGAACTTACGTCGAGTAAAAGCAATTTATGATCTTTAGGAATTTTCAAATGCTCTAATTTATTAACTAATTTAAAACTATTGTTTTTGTATGATTATCAAACATTGACACAATTTTTTATTACTCTGTTTAAGATTTTTGACAATAAATGTTTGAAAAAAATAATAAAAAAATAAAAAAAAATAAATATAAAACAGAAAAAGAAAATAAATCAGGCGTTTATGAACTCAGCTGTGGCTCTTGTAATTAGAAATATAGAGGTGAAACAGGAAAGGCTTTCAAATGTAGAATAAAAGAACACAAAAATGCTTTTAAAATAGGTTCTGATACTTCTAGCTATGCGAATCATCTAATTGACTGTAATCACATTTTAGATGAGAATTTTAAAATATTGCATGTATGTAAAAAAAGTAAAATATTAGATTTTTTGGAAGCACTAGAAATTAATAAATTGAAAAACTGAGACGTTTTATTAAATGATATGTTGAACCTCAATAATTCACCTCTACTTTACTTGTATCGTGGTATCGTGCGTAACTACTTTTGTTGACTATGTACAATATGTATTTAATGATTCGTTGTGTGTATGTTTTAAGTATAAGCGTAGTGTACCGATCAGTCTTGTCGCACACGTGTCTGAAGAAGGTACTGTGATACCGAAACGGCCGTAACGTTTGTAACGAATAAAGTGAGGATCGACTATTTTTGAAAAGAGTCAATTACTTATTTTACCAACTTGACATGGATCTTTATCAAGTGACGACCAATACTATCTTATAAATAAATATGTAAGACTATTGATGAGTTTTACAATCTGGCGTAGCGGTACATTTTTTTTAAGAATTTTAGGCAGACCGTAGCACTTTGCCAACGTGGTATCACTTAGTGTTAATGCATTTTTACAGTATTTTTTGGAAAAATTTATTTATACTCACTGATACCGTGTTGGCAAAGTGCTACGCTCTGCCAAAAATTCATCAAGAGAATGTACTGTTACGCCTAATATTCCTATACATTTATTGTTAAAAATCTTGTACAGTGAAATAAAAAATTGTATCATTGCTCCAGAATCACATATAAACCATAGTTTTTAATTAGTTGAAAAATTAAAGCTTTTGAAAATTCGAAAAAAACATGAATTAGTTTCGCTCGACGTAAGTTCTTTGTTTACAAATATTCCACTAGAATCAGTTTTACAGAGTATCGACCGCATAGCATAATACATATATAGTTGATGTAAAATTTCGCTGGACACAATTAAGGACTATATGATATTTCTATTTAAAATACTTTCTCTTCGTTAAATAACCGCTGCTACCAGCAAATTTTTAGAACCTCTATGAGCTAACTGATCTCTCCACGTTTTGCAGACCTTGTAATGGATGATCTGGAGACGGACTATATACTAAAATTAAATGAAAAATTTGATCGAAATCCGGTTTTTTATTACAGATATATCGACGACATAATAATTAGTATCAATGAGTTAAAGATTGACTTGGTTTTAAAAACTTATAACGAATGTAATAAATATTGAAAATTCACTTTTAAATCAGAAGTTGACAAACTAATTAATTTCCTTGGCATAAGTATCATGAAGGACAATAATTATTTATTCTTTGATTGGTTTAAAAAACCTTCAGTGTCCAGCAGAATCTTAAATTACCTCTCCAATTATCCAATCAGACTTAATAAATTCCAATAGATTTTAATAATAAAAACATTCAATTCAGACAGTACAAGCACAAATTTTCCAAGAGAAATGAAATTCCTCGTAGGATCCCTTTGTTATAAATTGGTATTCCATACGTAAAAAAAAATTTTGAAACGATTTATGCTTTGTTAAAACCCTAAGATGTTTACACCACACCTGCGATAAATAATGGATTGAATACCATTGTGGATTTGGGAAAGAATGAAGCAGACAAGTGAAAGGAGACTAATGTTGTGAAAAAAATTGCATATAAGAACTGTCTAGCAGAATACACGGGACAAACAAAGAGATCACTAAGAACACGTGTCCATAAACACATGGAAACTACAAACTTTTGTGGCTTATCAGCGGAATTTCAATCACGCGTTTGATTAAGATAATATCTAAATTTACGATAGAGAATCAAAGTACACTGAAATATTAATTTTAGAAATGGTGCTTATAAAAAGTAATCCAAACAACATAAATAAAAAGAAAGTTATACATACTCTTAATAAAACCTATTTTCTACTATTTAGGTTATTTAAACTATAAAACTACACTGACCTGGCCGTATATCGTGAAGTTTGTGCATTTAAATTTATAATTTTTCTTATTCGTGCCTATATAAACCAACTGCTCTATGAGTTACCGCGACAGTTACAATATGTACAGCATTGACACATTAGCTACGTCTCACTAAATAATACTTGTTATTTGAGGTAAAAATTTGTCCATTTTTTATATTCTACATGTGCAGGTAAATGACATATTTCATGGCTTCGACAGCGAAGAAGTTATTCTTGAATTCGCTATGCTGCTTTTATTTGATTTAAATAACGAGCATCTAAGTATTACGAAATTTTATCATGTACATCAGTATCATTATTTTCTTTTATCGGTTGACAAAATTCTCCATCACTTCCTTTGTAAATGTAATCAAAAATATTTTTTATGCTTTGGATTGATGCACAACGTTCAACATTTATGTGACAATTATTTTTCATCAACAAAAAATCATTATAAGGTACAACCATAGAAATATCCACTGTAATCTAAACATTACAGTTTTTTATTATATAAATATGATTTTTATTGACATCGATAATTCTTTTATACTCTGTATATCCATTTTTAATGAATGTTGTATGCAATGAAAATTTTTTTGGGAAATTATTTTTACAAACGTTTCAATTTTCCTTAAAACAAAGTGTCCTTCCTAAAAAAGACCCGCGAAGCATATGTTTAATAACTTATCTTTGTAGTTCTTTATTTTTGGATGGGATTTTAGCAGATATACATTTATCAATATATTTTGGTAACAATAGCTTACTACTTTGATGTTAAGTTATCAAGAGATGTGCATGAGGCAAGCCACGTATTTGAAATTCTATTATGTAAACGAAGCGATAACCTTACCAAAAATATCTTTCTTTTTAAATTTTATCTACAATTAATTTTGATTTTGGTTGAATTAATCGAAGAACAATGTTAGGAATGTCATTTTGAGTCGTTTTTTTTTTTTTTTTTTTTTTTTTTTTTTTTTTTTTTTACTTTTTTTTTTTTTTTTTTCACATTATGGCCATAGCATCCTGATAGTTCCGTTGCATATATCTAGGTCCGCCAACATAATTTGATGGAAAAATAAGAAGCTACTAACTTTTCTGTTTCTTTTATAATCATCAGAAATATAAAAATCACTGTTAAATATATGATCCAATATTCCTAGATAACATTTATTACGTAAAACTTTTTGATTTCGTCTAAAAACATTCATCTGATCACTTTCAATCATAAAATACGCTCGTAAAAAAAACTCTTCAGCTAGCCTCCCTCCATATAGAAGAGGATTAAAGTATACAGAGTTTTGTCAGTAAGATAGGCGATATAAATGATCGTCTAAAAGAATAAGTTTCAAATTTGCATTTTGTGAATTTTTGTTATAATGAGTGCTCCAACCTAAATTTCCTGATATAAACATGAGTGGGAACACCATTGGATCTACCAATTATAATAATTTATTTAAATAAGTATTGGATGGTACACTGTAAGGCAAATTCTTAGAATAATCACATTAATCATAATTTTCGACTGTTCCTTAATCTGATACAATAATAGCACTACACTTCGATACAGAAGGTTTGTTGTATTTAGGAACATTACTACTATTTTTGCGAATAAAAAACCTTTTTTTATTTGGTATATTATTTACATTAGCAATTTGATGTAAAACTTATAGTTTTGTGTGATCGGATTTTTTTTCAAAATTTGTGTTGAAAGAACTATACGCGCCTTTACTAAGTTTTGTATTATTTTCAGTATTTTTTGTATTAAATCAAAGTCATGATATATGTACAATTTACTAGATGATGCTTCTTTATCATTTTTGTTTATCTAAGTATTATGTGCAATATGACATACTTGACGTTGTACTTACTTATTTGAAGGTTGGTTGTAAACAGTAAAGTCAATGTAAAATAATAATTTTTCAAGTTCTTTTAGTAAAGAGATACATTTATACAGAAGCAAACTTTTAAAAAATTTTGATCGCAACGTCGTGCAGAAGACCCTAGAGTGTATCATAAACCAGTTGTAGAAGGATAAAAAGAACTGACAGGACAAAACTTGGTCCCAGCTTGGCTTGCTGACAGCCTATTTAAGACCGCAGAAATGCGCTTCAAGCTGCGCAAGTTTCAGCCTGAAAATGTTTAACTTGATCTGTGACTATGTTTATATTCATATGTTTACGGATGCATTTGTTCATAATATACGTACAACAAAATATCGATCATTGTTTCCTACCACGACATGAATTACTGGAGCGATTTTAGAATCAGTCATATAATATTGAACGTAATGTTATACCATTGACATCTAAAAGTACGTGAAGTCTGGGAATAAATTTAAGACTCTTGGGTAAACATTATTAGTCTATGAATGCAGCAGAAGCTTTAGAGATGTTAGTACCTTTGTACTTGATAAAATTTTTCTGAAGTCCATGGTTACGATTTACTATAGATAGTCATTTTTTGGGATTAGTTGTAAAAAGTGAGATAGGTGTGAAATAAAATTTTTTTAAAATAATAAAAAGTAGATTTATTTCTGTATGAGAGAACTCAAAAAAAATTTTGATCGCAAAGTTATGCAGAAAGCCATAAGGATACATTTATAAAAATAAAGTCTGAAAAATTTTTGAGCGTAGCGCTGTGTAGAAGGCCCTAAAATATATCACAAACAACATGTAGAAGCATGAAAAGATCTGACTGAAGGACAAAACTTGGGCACAGCTTGGCTAGGTGACCGGATACATAAAACGGTAGCAAGGCCCTGAATTGTGCGCATGATTGAGCCTGAAAATGGTTAATTTAACCAAAGAATATGAATGTATTTGAATTTTTATGCCCCAACAATAAGATCAGCTTCTTTTAAATTGGACGTTAAAAAGCTGAAACTAATCAAACGTTTGAGCTATGGCACTTAATGGGGTAACGCAATAGCCCTAGATAGGCCATAGAGAAGTTTTATTGCACAGTAGAGGACTAGGTCATAACACTCATAATAGATTTTGGTGACAACGCTGGGATAACTAGAGGTCATCCCTTAGAGAAGGCCTGAAAACAATCATGTGAGAATGAACAGTGTTTTCGACGTGCAAAACTTATGACGATATTCAAACATTGAACTAGATCCTTTTGAAAGTGTCGTTCAGATAGTTATGCGACAGGTCGATTGTTCTGAGAATGATTTTGACAATTTATTAAATTCCAATAGTACTGGAAGTATTAATTCATTTAGCTGTGATACTCATAAGGATCAAAATGCACTAATTACGCTAAAGAGGAAATAGAATTAGAACAAACATTGGATGATTCAATTAATCTTATCCCGGAGTCTACCAATAAAGACTTATCAAACTCTATATTTATTTTTACCAATCTCCTGCAAAGTCTATCAATCCTGAAGAAAGAGATGTCTCCATTTAAACGACAATAACAAAAAACTCTGGAGTTATCAGAAAAAATTAATAATATTAATAAAATAACAAAAAAAATTACAAAGTAGGAAGAAACAAAATCGATTATGGTAGTTATAAACAAGATTTCATAAATACAGTTATTTTTTACATGTCTTAAGTAAGGGGTTGGCACGCAAAATGCGCACGGGGTGTGGCCCCACTAGGATATGTATATATAGATATATTTTTTTTCTTTGGAGATCCCATGCTCTCTAAAATCAATTAAGGTTTTTCAAAACATATAAAGGCGGAAAATCTTGCCTAATTGCTTATCTTCATTTATCTTTTATTTTCAAATGCCGTGTGTCTATTTAAAACAAGATACGAAGCGGAAAATATATGGCGGCTGATATACGTGACACCCCCGATAGTTATTCTTTAAACCCGAATATAACTCAGGTAAGGGAAGTATTATTATAATTTAGAATAACTGTGAAAGTTTCGATGCCCGCTATTCACGAATTTTAAGTCCGATATCAAAAATAATAAATGGCGGATTGACTATGGCAGATGCATGGAAACGTTTGTTCCTTCTTTGGGCACTTTTGCAACCCAGCTAAACCCTTGGTAGAAAGAATAGGATGATGCACATAAGTGAAGAATCCTAACGGTTCATTGGGCGTTGCTTTGCAAGCATCCTCGGGTCAAGGGATCGCCCTGGAGAGATGCACATGTGTGACAAAAGCTATTATATTTTATTTGATATAAAAAATCGTTCGTTTTTTAGGTCACTTACGAATTCGATGTCCAATTAAAAGAAATTTAAAATGAAAGATTTAATATGACGGACAATATTTGAAATAAAATTTGTCTTCTTATAGTAGAGTAATGTATGCATCATACGTTTTTGGGTCGCTGATTAGAAATCATTTGTTGGATCCAAACAATTAAAATAATCGGATATAATATTGTTAACATATTGTAAAAAACAGTAGTGGTTTTTCTACAAGATAGGAAATTTGCAAACCGAGAGATTTCCGGCACAAGCCATAGGTGAGAGACGTAACGAGATTTTTAAAGAAGCCTTTACAATCAAGTTACAGATGCTATTTTTTATACCGAGGGTGTACACGGGTTCCAAAAAGGCCTGAGGTAGGAAATAGTACATTACGCCCCTCGGCCAGAAAGTACACTCTTGAGTCCTCAAAGGGCGCGATTATTGTACTTTTGTGCCCGAGTCGCATACATCATTTTTCTTATCGAGGGCACAAAGTGCAATTTGATGCCCGTAGGCACACTTTGGGCCCGCGAAATCACTTTGTGCCCACAAGCAGAAAAGACTTTTCGGCCCTCTGGGCTCTAAGTGCTTTCTGTGTGTGGCTCAAGAGGCGGCTTAAGAGCGCAAAGGCTCTGCCGCACTTTGTACCCAAGGTAATAAATAGTAGTTTTCGTAAAAGATTTGAAAAGCCAATTTGCTAGCCGAGAGGTTTAAGGCTCGATCCGCCGGCGAGGGGCGTAATGAGGTTCGTAAAGAAGCCTTAATGATCGAGTTGCGAATGCTATTTACACAAAATATCTTTTCCTATCTGACGATTTTGCAACCCTGGTACACCCTCGGTATACGGAGGGAGATCTGTAGCAGAAATAGTATGCCGATGCGCCGTCAAACGTTTGCACGGACAAGTACATACAAGTGTAGCATGTATACATACTACAGTTGCTCCGTCTGCAGTAGCTATAGTATGTCGCCGTACCGCATTTGCTCCAGTGCCATACCATCGTGGTATGGCGCGGAAATAAGCGGAGCTTGGCAACTGTATACTACTGTGGCTCCTCACTGTGCATACTACGTCTGCTACATAATTTTCTCCGTGTAGGAAAAATAGGATTCGCTACTCATGCGCGGGGGCCTAGGGACCGCCCTGGAGAGATGCACATTTGTGACGAAGCCTACTATTTCCTACCTCAGGCGTTTTTGAGGGGCTCGTGTGCCCTCAGTAGAAAAAATAGTGTCTGTCACTTAAGTGCAATCTAACCACGGCTACCTTACGGTCCCTTGGGCCTGCATCGCAGGACCCTCAGGCCACAAAATAACCCTGGCAGCAATCGCACTTTTGTGACGAAAACATTTTTTTTTCGTATTTTAATGTATTGTACGTTTTTGGAGATCTTTATTACGAATTATATTTCAGATCTGGAAAATTTACGTTCGCCGCTTTAATATGGCAGACAATATTTAAAGATAAATTTTTCGCTCTAATGAAAATGGATAATTCTGTATCATTTGTGGCACTGATTTAGAGTCTTTAGATATGTTCTAAAAGTTGTAATAACAGTTCTTATATGGCAGATATTCATAAAAGAGCACTGTTTATTAGTCAAGTAGTATATTAGGTGTTATTTTGGGCTCTTGGTATAAGTCTTTCGTAAGATTTTGAATTCTTATCTTGGCAATCTTAATTTTGAACGTTTTGAATTCTGCGTAAAAGTATCTATGATCATTTGAGGAAGAAATCATAAATACTAAAATCTAAAAACCGAAAAAACTCGTAAAATAAATTTATTACAGTTTCGAGTAAGACTGTATAATGCAACAAAGAAAAAAATATACTGTATTTGTATTTGTTTCTATTGAAAATAATTCTTTTTTTATTTTAGTCTTTTAAATTCTGACTCCTGTGACTGTTATAATGTATAAATATAAATTTTTTAATCAATATATGGTAAGCAATAAATATTTTTATGATGTACAATTCTCACCGGTTATTAAAGCAATGACAATTTAAATATTCTTCAATGACAAATCTTGCCAGGAAAAATCAATAATTATCGATAACAGGTATCCATAAATGATGTTTTGATTGGCCGTGGTAAGAACTTTAAAATCGGAATATAAACGTAGCATACTCTTATAAGCACATCCAGATAATCTTTATATACATAAGCGTAAATTTTTGAGAAGGAATTCATATACTATGTGCCCACAAAATATAACAGTTTAATATGCATGAAATTTTTACTTGTGACCACAAATCATTGTATTTGTCCAAATGATATATATATATTATTTTGTTTCATACGTAAGTTTAGTTCCAATTTCAGCAAGGGAGTAATTTTCGATAAACAGTTTTTTTTTCTTTGTAACTTAACGCTATGATTTTTTATCACTTTGGAAACCACTGGTGCCTCGTCAAATCTATTTCTAAGATGTGAGACTGACTTTATCATGCTCAGTTTTAGTATACAATAAGGCTGTTACAGTAGTAAAGTGTGCCTGACCCCGGATAACTAATTTCTTGGAAATAATATTCCATTGCATGCCTTTCCTAGCAGACTACTTCGTGCAGCTTCTCTCTTAAATAACGCTCCCGTACGGTCTCATGCTAATTTACCATAAGCAGTGGAGTAACAATAATCTTTTGCCTTTCAACCACAATCCAAACTTTTTAAAAGAGAACCAAGCAAACACGTTATCTTTCATTTGGTGCACCGCACACACTAACATCTCGAATTCTGACACCTAGACTACAAACTTTCTGGAGCGAGCCCGAGAAAACACGTTTTAATTAACCTAGTGCACCGCAATGTTGGAGCATGCTCGAAATAATACATAAAAGCCAAACATCGTGGAAAGAAGCCGTAAAAATGCGAAATAATCGACACGGTACGCAAAAAATTCGAATTTTGTGTGTTTCATTACCTGAACAACGAATTTCTTGGAGTAGACTCGTATGAATACAAAATTATTATCCTAGGGCACCACAAACTTAAATAATGTATAATTTAATACCAAGACTTCCGACTTTCTGGAGTAGACCTTAAGAAACACGAAGTCAGTGACCTGGTGCACCACAAACTCGAATAACATGTATTTTTATATCTAAACATGAAACTTTCTGGAGCAGACCCGAAGGAATACGTAATTACCAACCTATAGTGAGCCAAATAGTTGGATCATGCTTATTCTAATTCTCATATCAACTTTTTGGAGTGGACCCTAACAAATGTGTAAAAACGTACTGATGCAATAAGACTTTAGAAAGTAGGTAAGAGCATAATCGTTAAAATTGAACCAGGTTTTGAAAATATGTTTTACTAATATCTTATTTCCTATGGGATAAAACTAATCATGAGTTTATAAGTATACATGTTTTAGATACTTCCTTTTAATTTAATTAAGCAATAGATAACAAGTGCGGCATAGTCTCATTAGCCTGACTATTGGCAAGACTTTTCCAAGACTACTGTAAGACATGCAAAGGTCTTTTTCCAGACCTTTCCCAACCTTTTTTTAACACTGGTATGCATGAAATGTGCAACTTGTGGGCACATTTTGCACGCGCTTCCTCTGGCCTTATCATCGCTTTGGTACAGATGCGGCACACGTGACGAAATTTACTATTACGCCCTAATGCGTACGATGTTGTCAACAATTTTTCAGCCCTGCAGACCCAAAGTATTTTTTAATGCTTAATATTTTAGCGGGTTGTGCGTATGTTCACGGGCGTAAAACAGCCATAATATAGTACAAAACATTATTTTTCTTTCAAGCCACTGCTACACTGAAAAACCTCCGGCGTAGCAGTTGTCCCCGCTTGTATACAGACTATACCGAATAGGAGTAAGTTGAGCGTCTCGGGCTCCGGTATACCAGCTATCAAAAGCCGCGTGATGGCCCTCTTGGTAGCATTTCTGCCTACAGATCTTGATGGCCGAGGTTCAATTCTCACCTTGGGCCAAAATTTTTCAATCAAAGAAAAATTTTTCTCGGGTAGAAATTGAATCTCTCCTAACCCACTGATCCTTCTATAGATTAAAAATACTGATTAAGTAAACTACCAAATATACCGTATGGCGTAATGTACCGATGGTTGTCAAAACGCCATGTCTGAGTGTTAGAGCGATGATAAATATTTTAAAAAAAGGTATTCTTATCGTGTGCCTTAATGTCTACACCACAGGTTTCGGTACAGTAGGAATACGGGCGCGGTACAGTGTGTATGCGGGTATGGAGCAGCTGTCGTTCCGACTGGCATAACTGACGCGCCGGATATGCGGAGTAGGCACTGTACCATCTATGGCATACTGACTGTACCAAAAGTTTTAGTGTAGGATGAAAACCAATTTTGAGTCTGCAATTATGAAAATGTATTAACACACACAGACATTAACTCGTACGCACGCATGCACGCACGCACGCACATACGCATGCACGCATGCACGCACACACACATACACACACACACACATAAACATGTAGATGTAGACAGTAAACTAATGGACCAAAGTCCGAAATTATCCTAAAAAATAGTGTGATGTACTCTTTATATGTAACGTTATCGACCCCGCTAATAACGGGAAAAATATACAACAAAGCGTAAGTGTTGAGGTTATATGCAAAGATAACATTTTTTTGAAATTTTTTTTCGAAAAACACAAATATATTAAAATCAGGATCACGTAGCAAAAAATGGCACACAACAATCGAAAGAGCGAAAAAAGTATATTAGAAATGATTAGTTCGATGTTGATAAGTGTAGAATTTCGAAAAAAGTAAAATAAAGTCTATACTACGTTTTAAACACGGATCCTGCTGATTGAAACTCGTATCCTCAATCAGCCAAAGTACTTGGAAAAGTATAATTATTTCCTTTCATGTAAACAATTTATAATCTAGCTTAGAAAAGGTTCTTGTGATTTTTATCTCATTGACATACAATATTATTTACAGTAACCCTTAAAATTGGAGTTGGAATGTCATTGATTGCGACCGCATATTATGTACTGACGAGAGCATGGAAAAAAGGTGAGTGAAGTATTGAATTTTCAATTCAACGCATGCATACCATGTCTAGTGATGAATTATCTCTGGCGTATGACCCTACATTACAAAAGAAGAAGCAATCTTTGGAAGAGAAATGATAAAATTCACGTTGAATAGGAGCTATTACATGAATGTCTTTAAACCTAATCAACTTGACATCTTTTATTAATCGATGTCATAAGTCATTCTAAAGAAGTTATGTCTTTTGTAGGGTTATTAACTATAGGCTTTCACTTTATATAAAAATGCTGTTAAGAAAATAAAAATTCACCGTCAAAATACATATAAATTAATTCATCTTATATATTTCCTACAATCAATACGATATAAATCTGCACACACATTACACATTTATCTAAATTCTACAAGTATATTTCAGGGCTCTGTATTCCCGCACGATTTATACGATATACCGTCAAGCGAGACACACCAAGTCATTCTGCACTTATTATTTATCTGACAAAATAATTATAATTAATATTATGATTGGTATTCGGACCAATTATCTAACAAGGAGGACGGAGCAAGCTAGGTACTGGTATTTTTTCAATTTTTATTACTTCTTTTTTGTGCTTTGTGTAAGCATTTACCAGTAAAACGTTATGTATGTGCCAGCGTCCCTTATTAGTAGGGTCAAACACATTAAAAAAAAAAAAAAAGTTGGTACTATTAATTTCCCTTACTGTAAAGGACAAGTTAATAATAATTTTACAGTCTCGTGAAAATAATACTGAAACTACTCATATTCCTTTTGAAATAGCTAGTATCAATCCAAAGTGTGCATATGGGATTGAAAATCCACTGCACTATGATGTCATCACATGTATGAGCTTTATCTCCATCAGGTTTTGTTTACGTAGTATTATCTTTATTATTCATAGACGTGCTTGTCAAAGAGTGTAGAACTGTTGTGTCAAAAAGAAAGACTAATACTTTCACTTTTACTCAACTTACAACAACAAAAATAGCACCATTGTGAAGCTGAGAACAAATCATGTAAGAATAAATCCCTACCCTTATCTGTAGATAGTGTTATTAACGAGTAATTAATTACGCAACTAAGTATCTGGCAGCAGCGCCAACTAACTGTCTACCAGCTTTCGGGTACCTTCGGCTCGCCGCTGGCTACGGACGCTCATCAGTGGCAGCCCATACACGATTTTTCACTAGAACTATCTATTGTTTATGACGAATGGGTTGATCAAATCGACAGATAAAACACTTTCTACTGTAAAGTAAACATTCAAGAAGAGATTCAGCCAAATCAGAAGTCGAAAAACTAATTAGAACAGCCGCTATAAGTTAAAAAGTGACAGAATTGTATCTCCGCTTCCATTGGTCCTACAATAAATTTTATATATTTTTAATTATTAAAAAACAATGCAGTGAAATGCATTTTATTGCAAGTCTCTGAGCTGCAAACTGACCAAATGACAGTAATAAAAATAGTTTTTCGTTAATAACAAATAAGATAATTGTTGATGATTACTGAAAGTTAGCGTGGTCAAAGATTATACCAATGCCTCCGATTGCGATTGGTTTTCTTGGGTTTCATTTGCTGTGAAAGGAATTACAGCATTCTAAAGTTTCAACTTATAAATTTTTCCATGGGTCGCCAAATTGTTTATGAGTAATCACTAGGCGTATTTTTTTTAACGATGATAATAAGTATCAAACATCCAAAACACTATGAATAAAAACGAATTCATCATAAATTTTAGTTAATTTTGTTTTTTGCGTTTCTAAACTTTGGTGCTTGATTTCAGTAGAAAAAAAAATTGTTTTTTTTTGTAAATCCTATTTTCTTACGCAAAATCATCTGCTGAACATCTTTCCCTGAAAACGTTTCTCGCTAAAACCTTTTTGTGTTCGAAATATTGCAAAATTAATGAAAAAAGCAGTTTTCGAAGCTATTTTGCAAAAAAAAACCATACCGCGTAGCTAGTGTTTTCGTACAACTTGGATAGCTTACTATTTTAGACAATACATTTCTTTTAAACCCTATTTTGTCAAATTTCATCAAAAGTCCGAAAACCACGATTTTGAATTCCAGGCTCCGCGACTTATGTATAAATAAAAAAATTCCAATGTATATATTTTTAATGCTATCGTACAGTACAAAAAAATGTAAACATTCATTTTCTTTAAATGCTTAAAATATCCCTTTTTAAATATTATCGATTTCTTTGTAAGTCAACAATTATTATTTACTTGTCCAGTTATTTTAGAGTTGAGAATATATTTTACTACTGCATCACATTAAATATAATCGAGCTTGTTCTAATGTGAATTACAAAGAATTTAATTCAATTTATTAAACCACAAATTTTTTAAAGTAATAGACTGTCTATAGTGTACATTTTTCTTTTAAGAGCTAAAAATAAAAGAATATATACATTTGAAGTAAGTTTAATGAGCATTTCCAGCTGATTGATATGGTTCGGAAAGCAATTTTGGGTAGATCATTTTTGTATGTGAAAATTCCATTAAACTGTTACAAACTGAAATCCTTCTCTGTTAAATTAGCGAGATTAATTTTTTTATCAATGAGACAGATCATTTTTGATTGTGGTGTTGAGAGCCGTAGACTAGGTAAAAATTGTCTTATTTTAACTGACATGATATTTGTTTTCTGCAATCATATTATAATTATCAAATTTTTACGTCATACATTTCTGAAATCCTGCGATAAGTTACACATACGATAATATTTTATGGATTAACCATAAGGCTTTAGTAAAACATTTTCATACGTCATTTCATATAAAACTCTAATTTATTTTCTCACTTTTATTAATACAAAAGTCTTATCCTTGGCATAAGTGGGCATTGGATCGATTTTATTTTGAATTTGTATTAGTAACTTCTACCAACCCCCAAAGTCTCTCGGACTAGGCAGCTAGCACGCTAACCTTGATATCATAAAAACTCTCAATATCAGATAAATTGAGATGTTGCACTGACAAAAATTATTGTTCTATTCGGTCCGTTAGGCAGATTATTAAAAAATGTCGGATATTTTTTTTTTCTTTTTTTACGCCTCCAAAAATCGACATGGATGGAGCGCGTAATATTTTATAAGTCAAACTGATGACGTCACGGATAATCGCGACTTTATTTTACTTCTTTTTCAAAACTTAACGTCGTCTATACTCGTCAAGTTTTGTGTATGTGCCAAAAAAAAAAAAAAAAATAGGTGCCTAATATTTGGTAATAATCTACCTGACAGACAAAATAGATTTTTTCATGCAAAATGCTAATTGCCGAAAGTTATGACAAGCCTTTCTGACTTCTAATAATTTTAAGTCTTATTACAAAACTAATGTTAAAAAAGAAACTTACCTAAAAAAAATCACAAAACAGATGTGATATTTAGTGATAAAGCTACTGTAATACTAAAAAAGCTTTACAAAAAGAAAACATTTTTTAGAAAAATCCTTACGACCCATTCAGAGAAAAGTTGATAGTATTAAGCGGTGATAATTAGCATGTTTACCAGAGATAAAAAATAGTTTAGGATCAGCCATAATGCACAAAAAATTAATTATTCCCATCTTGCAACAAATTTGCAATATAATAATACACAAAAATTTAGGTTACATCGCTAGAAATATTTTGTCTACGATGGTGGAAATTGGTTGTGGAAGAGTTGATACATTTCAATTTCCTGTTGAATGAGTTACTGATAGCATTTGCTGTAATATGTATAATACTCTAAATGATTCCTCCAATAATGTTGTTTAAATTTGGGCTCAAATATTAGTTAAAAGAAAATAATCAATTTATACATTTCTTATTACTATTTTTTTCATAACGCATGCCCGAAATATGCCACATACCGCAATTATATAAATCTTTTTAGATGATAAAGTTCGAGATAAATAGTAACGCCCTTGATTGATTTAATGTAATTTCTATAAAGGCAGAAACCCTTCATATCCTTGTATCCTTATATACTTGACCATTATATCTATTTGTATCACATTAACACGGAGAAGCGTGCGATATTAGTATAAAACACTTTTATTTAATAATATGGCGGACTGAGTTTCAAAAAAATTCATGTATTTCCGCGAAAAATCTTACATACGGATTTTAAGAGTCACTGATAACCAATAAATTTTGATAATTCAAAAACTAATAACAAATGATTTAATATAGCAAACTGAATCTCGATAAAATACATTATTGTTATTTAAATCATAGTATGTCGGCCGATTGTTCTAAATAAATGCCATTTAAAAATCTTGAAATAGTAGATCGAACATGGTCAACTTTATTTGTATAAGAACATGGATCTCTAATCTTAAGTTGATACTTTTTAAAGCCGTTAAATTTAAATATAATATTTCCTTAAGAATAACGTAACAGTAATTAATATTAATATTTTAAACTCCTTGTATTTCTCTCCAGTTGCTTGATTTATACGTGAAAAAATGATTGTAAAGTATATCAATAATTTAAATCCACTACTTTTTTCTTGAGCAAAACATCTTTTATTGAATTTTCAGACTATACTTCGTCTCCATTGTTTTAAGACCTCTTCAGGGCTTCTTTTCACGCAAGAGCCTCACACACCACGTACCACTATTCACATATTGATGATAACAAATATGTGAAAATACATCGTGAATAAAACAGTTGTTTTTGTAAATGGTCAGTGTTATTTTGTATTTAATACGACCAAATTCGAAGTTTTCTTCTCATCTTCGTTTTTATTTGTATTCCATAATATAAAACTCACTTCTTAATGGACTTCTTAATGGTAGCATACATCAAGGTCTTCGTACATCATATTTCGATAATAGTTGTTCAAAACATATATCAAATAATAATTACGTCATTCAACTTTAAGCTAGGCACCAGTATTTAAAATTTTTGAAAACAGTAGAATATATTAATCGTTATCTACGAATCAAAAATACACGAACTAAGACTGTAAAACGAATATTATATTTTACTTTTTTGTGAGATTAAAAAACACACTTCACACTCTTTTTCACAGTAATAATTGATGTCACGTTATTCTTGAAAAAATAATATGTCCATAACCAAAACGGTTTTAAAGATTAAAAACTGAGCATGAAAGATTAATGTCCTTATTAATTGAAGTTGACCGCGTTTACTCTACTATTTTAAGGTTTTTAAATTAAATTTATTCATAACGATCGGTCGACAGACAGTGATTCAAATAACACTGATGTAGATTATCGAGAATTACTTTGCAAAATGAAATCATCTAATATATTTGTGAATTATAAAAATGGTTTGGTAATCAGTGTCCCCAAAAATCCTTACATGGAATTTTTTACCTAGATTAATGAATTCCTTTGGAATTTGAATCTGCCATATTGTATCCGCCAATTCAAATTACAAAATTTTAAGGAAAGCATTGTAATTAGTGACCCCACAAATAACCCTATAAAATTTTTCGCCGAGATTGGTGAATTTTTCCGATTCGAGTTCGCCGTATTGGATCCGCTATTTTGGATTTCTGAGAAGTAAGAACAGATTCATAATGAGTTACCTAGAAAACCCAGAAGTAAGATTTTTCGCCAAGATTGATGAAGTTTTTTAAATTTGTGTCAGCCATATTGGATGCGCTATTTTAAATTCCGCAATTCTAAGGGTAGATTCTTGAACAATAATCTAAATAACCTTAGTTTATGTTTTTTCGTAAAGATATATAAACATTTCCTAATTTTAGTCAACCATAATGATTTTTTGCCGAGATTCGTGAACTTTTTTAAGTTTTATTTCACAATATTTGATCTGCCAGTTTGAATTTTTCAATAATAAGAGTGACTTAGTATTCAGCAGCCCTACTAACCAGTAAAAATTATATAATATGTGATGAAATTTATTGAAGGAGAAATAATGAGCGATTCCTCAGACGAATATTGTCATGTTCAAAGTTTTAAGGCTAGATACAACAAATTCAAAGCAAAAGTTCGAAAATCAGCTTTAACAGATGTCTCGCAAACTATCTTATGTTCAATTAAAAAGAAAAATGTCCAAAACGGTTAGAAATTGAGATCTCCAGAGACTGTTGTACCAAAAAAGTCATCTTTTAACCAGTGTGTATTGCCCCGTTCATTTAAGGGTAAAAATATGTACTACCGATTTTGTTGATTTAGAACGATTTTAAAAACTTCTTTATACTTCTATCCATAGTGTGGGTGCCTCGGTTACATAAGATACATTCTGGGAATCAAAAATATGCTAGAAATCATTTTGCAATAGTTTTTACTGTTTGCACTTCTGTTGCTCTATGTACTGGTACTAACACGATAAAGTTAGTGAGACAATCCTGTATCGACAGAATGTGTGTGTAGTCTTTTGTGATAGGTTTGTTAAAAAGTCCATAGTAAACAACCGATATTTTCTCGAAGGATCTGCTTGGAGTATGAGTGATTATCCTAGCTCGTTTTTCTTACTTATTCATTTGTCTAACATGACTAGCATCCGAACCTCAATTGACTCACTTAAGGTCTCATATTTCTCCACTAGAGGTCCTTCACGAATTTCTTATATCCATCATTCGTTTATTTATGTCCTACTGCTGATTTGTGGTATTCATTGATGATTCTATCGTCGTTCTGCTGGTGATAGTACTACTGTATATCTGTATAGTGTAGCCGTTATTTTAAGATCTTTTAAAATTTGCACGAACTGCTCGACTAGATACGACCACTGGTTAAGATTCAGAATTTCTAGGTTTCTTATCATGCCCATTGTTTGGAAATTTTTTTTATAACAAGTGCTTTCAGGGCTTTTGAGCATTTCTTTATACCTGATTTTGATGCTGCATCATCGAAGTGTGCCTTCACGCATAACCTGTACTTTTCTAATTTTCGATAACATAACATCGCCAAATGCTTTTGTCTCATTGTTTAGTATTATTGGGATTATGTGGCCACGTTCATATAGCGCGTCAATGGTCTTTACGTCAGAATGTTATCTACTACTGTGCCAAATCTTAGTTTGTCTAGATATCTAAATAGGTGGTCTTCGACTGATTTCAATTTTTTTTCACGGAGCGGAGTCTGAGTCATCTTTTGGGGCCCACAGACGTGTATCCCGTGGTAGTATCGTTCTACATACTTTCTATTTTTCAAGAGAGCCTATCCTTTCTATTTTATTACCTTTTTGCTAGAGCTGTCATTGCTCTCTTCAAGTACAGCTTTGTTTACGGCCCCGCATTGCCCTCCGTTTCTGTCCAACGTCACCAAGTCTGGCTCGCTCTTAGGGTTTGGTGAAGGCGGAGAAATAATGCGTTCTCCGCTCGTTCTCTCAGCTGCTTCCTCTCTTTTATTCTAGTATTTAATATTTGCTTTCTGTTAATCTATTTTTTACCACCTATTTTTTAGATTAACTTATGGATTACCTGCTTATACGTGTCTGGCTCGAAGTTTCTTTTGTTATTTTCTAATTTCCCTTGTATATCTAAATCACAGTCGTTAGGTAAGCTGACCGGTATTATTAGATGCGAGTTTCGCTTATTTCTGTAAATTTCTCTTATCTCTACGGTTCTGTTTGTTTAATTATTAATTTTTGTATCTGTATTGTTACTAGAACAACTGCTCATATTTCGTCTTTTTTCTTTTAGGTTGTGTTTGTTATTCATGTAAGGTATATTATACTTATTATATGGAAAGCAATTAATGGTGTAAGATGATTATCAAGGATGTGAAGGTGACCAAATTTCTTTGTACGGCTTCCTTCGAAATGCATGTATGTGCATTAACATTTTAATTTCATATGTAGGCAAACTTTTACTTTAAACTCTCTTGAAAAAAAAAATATCTATGCCACGTCCCCATACTCAGTTGGCGATGATAGAATATGCTTAGTTTTTTCGGGGATCTGATTTGTGCATAAGTATTCTGAAATAAATAAGATTTTTCTTATTTCGTTGGTTAAAAGATTAGGTCCAAATAAAATTATAAGGCTGCAGAATAGACAGTTAGTTTCCTTATGAACTTATCGGTATACTCTCTATTATGTTTAATTTTTTATGCGGTTCCGCGCGTTTTTCGAGTATTGTTTGTAACATTATTATGAAGTCCTTCTGATGCCGATTCGTGGTAATATCTTTTTTTTTAGGCATATATCATTAGCCCATGCTTTCTGTTCAGAACTTTGCGTATACCGTCAAGCTTGATATTTGGTTGGAATCGATCGACTGAGTAATTTAGTATTGATTATATGTTGGTGTTTAGGTGCTTACTTTTATTATTGGCGAGATCATTGTCGTCGGTTTTTTTTTGCCTGGCGGTCTGTTGGTCGCATCTATGTTCGGTGCTACTTGGTCCGTTTCGATGGTATCTATCCTCCACGCAGCTAACTATTGCTCGTACTTGGCTCGAGCTTAGCTACGTGTCCTCCTCTCTCTGCTATTCTCTCCGTCTCTTTTGTGCTTTCTTTCTCCACTCAGTACCTCCCTCACAGTGCGTCTTTTACCTGAGGTATTGTTTTCTTTTTTCTCACTATCCTCTTCAGTAGCTGCCGCTAATGCTAAGATTTTTTGGGCTAGCTGCTGGATTCAATTGTCCGTTATGTCTCATTTGTTTTTTATCGTATCATCAATCAGCGTAACTTTGTCGCCATATGCTATGATAAGTTTCTTCGAGTTGTCCTCTTGTTCAGATGTATTTGAAAATTCCAGGGGTTTTCTGTGCATATCTAATTATTATTTACGGGATTTTTGTTAGATCCTCGTACTGTGGCATATTTTACGAATAGTGTGATCTCTGTTTGTATACCTTTTATCACAAATGCTTTTTTGCATATGTATGCACGTTTATTATATGCTTGGCCTTGTGATAGGATTTTTTTATTACTTCTACTTATTGCGATTAGCTGCATTTTCTTCTTTTTACTTTCCTTTACAGTTTCTGTTCAGAGTTTGCGATGTCCACTCCTTTTTTCCATTAGTTTGTTTATTTTAGTCGTTCAAATTTCTTCTGTCATTGGCCACTCTGATCCTAAATGTGCATTGCTGTGTTCGCTATTGCTTAGTATATATTTGCCTAGGCCGTATTTGCCGCGTTTTTTCTTTCCTTTACCTTGTCGTCCCACTTATCCCAATTAGAATTTTATATTTGATTTTTCCTACTCGTTCTTATCATATTCTCCTACCTTCTTGTGCAAATTTCATACATTATCGCCGTTGCACAGTGGGCCAAAACACCAAAAAAAGGGTCGAAATTCCCGCTTTAACTCAATTTTGCTCCAAAAAAATATTTTTTGGTACGGATTTACTCGTTATGACCTCTAGTTTCAGAATCCGTTTCCCTCGCATGTCTATCTCATCTCGTGTTTTGTGTAGTTGGCGCCAAAGTCGTCACCGTGGCCTAACTTGGTTGCTTATGTCTGATTTATACGAACAGTTGGACTACAAAAAATCGGCTTATGGTGGTTTTTATGGT
>JAPYYV010003753.1:0-17762 GCA_030522625.1 Copidosoma aretas
CGACCCCCCGGCCCCTCCTTCGCGCGCCGTTCCCGCCCGATGGCGGTGCAGCTGCACTTGTATCTACATAGTGGGCGCAGGGCCGCGGTAAGGGGAGAAGATATCGTACCCCCCCCCCCCCCCGGGCACTCTGGAGAAAAACATGCATTTGCGGCTGGATAAGTGTGTACGTATGTGCACTATTATTATTATTATTATTATTATAGCTGCACCGGGAGGAGTGACATCTTTTCGCTGGTGCGGTATTGTTTTTTTTCCCTTCTCCGAACCGCCACTATCTCTTAACGTCCTGGTTTTGTTTTAAACTTTGCGAATGCGGGGCGCGAGACAATGGGGGAAAAACAGAGCGACGCTAAAGTGTTTTCGCGCATATCGCGAAAGCGTGCCGGCACGCACGCGCGCGCGGCGCGGGGAAAGATGGATTATTGTTCTTGTTTGCGGAAGTGGGAAAAATTATGAACAAAATACGACGCGAATGCATTGGAGTAACGCAATCTGGTTGTTGTTGTTGCTGTTGGCCGTGAGGGAGTTGAAAAATGTTTTTTGAACACTCGATGCCCCGCGTCAATTGTACCGCGTCGACTGCGAGTGAATCCTTCTTACCCGATGCGAATGCTCTCATCACTGTTGTCAGCGCGTGCTAAAAAAATAAATTGTTATTTCGATTAAAAACTGGACAACTCAATTGCAACCGCAACACTGCCTGTTAATGGCTGTTTTATGTTACGGGCTCATATCTCTCTCTCTCCCTCTCATTAAAAGGAAACATTTTCCCGCGAAGCACCGATGTTGCGTCTCTGCCGAAAAAAAGAGTTGCAGCACCAGCGAGGAAACATTGTGTAACTGGGCGTACGAGCTCGCGAGGAGGACAACAACAACAACAATAGCGGTCGCACTGACAACGAAAACACAACCGACGCGCGTTCTATACACGCAAGACGGGGAAAATGGGGCAAAAAAGAAAAAAAAAAAAAAAAAAAAAAAAAAAAACCTCGTCCATCAGGGGCCACTTTTTCCAGTGTAATTTATCTCCTCAAATGCTTTTTTAAAAGCTTCCCTCTCTCGAGCCGCTGTTTGCTGCTCTCTCGCCTGGCACTGTGTACTCTCTTTTTTTGTTGCATTATATTTATGCGGGATACACGTATACATACACGCCGGAACTTTATTCACGACGTTATACTATTGTACACAACAAGAGCTTACATTCGCCTCTGGTCTATCTCTCTCTGCGTGTCCACTACCTGCAGTTTATACGTATTATATACCCACAGGCATCAGCAGCAACATCGCGCGCTAAACACGATTAATGCCGGCCGGCTCCCAAAAAGCCGGAGGCAGTAGCGGTTTCTATACATTTATATAGTATGCAACACACACTGCAACAACCCCGATACTCATTCCGTCTCGTTAGCGATGGCGCGATGCATAATTGACGCGTCAAAAGTGTTTTCCTATGTCACTCGACGCTTATACATAACTGTCGTGTATCTCTCGCGCGCCTCCCTACCCTTCACTCTTAATACCACAATGGCCCACCTTAAGCTTTATGCAGCCTAAGGGAAAAAAAAGATGTACGATGTAAATAATCACTAGGACATCGTATAAGTTTCGATTACGACAGAATTGAGACGCTGTATCTTGAATACCGAGCAGAATGGGCAACTTGGATGAAAAAATCTCAATTTGGTACGTCAGGTAGAATATCAAACAATGTTGGACGCGTATTTTTTATTTTTTCATATATGAGTAAACAAAAATTGACGGGGATAGATCGTGTCAATGTTTCGCAGTGGGGGTGAAATGACGTCATGTAGCTACAAAATTGTATTCAATACTATTGTCACTCCCACTCCGAAAAGTTGATGCACTCTATCTCCGTCATTGTTTGTTAGTGTGAAAGAAAAAAAAAATATGTGTCCAATATTTTTTGATAGACTACCTAACGGACCTGATAGAATTAAATTTTTTTTTTTCATAAAAGTTCTTTATTGACGTAAATTAATTATCCGCCTTTGTCTCAATTACTCATTTGCAACAAATTTTTTGTATTGTTCAGCTGCTCGAAATAGTAAGATATTTCATCGATTAGAGATTACCTTCTTTAGTCGGAAACCAATTGTGGCTTAGTTTAACGTAAAGTCACAACCTATACACTCTGCCGTCAAAAGTGTAAAAATCGGAGGTAGAAAGGGTAAATTCGCAAAATAACAGTGTTTAAAAGCGTTGCTTCAAATTTTTTCCCAGTTAGGGTCAAACAAATTTTTTTTAGGTCAGCAAATATATTGTTCTTTTTGACTGATGTTTGACTTTTTTCTGTTGAGACCATCATTTTTGTAAAGAAATTCGTAAAATTGTCTTTTTCTAATCTTTGCATTACGATAAAACTTTGGTTTTGACAAAAAAAGTTTCGGAAATTTTTTGTTTAAAATTAGCCAAATGAACTTGAAAGAAATTTTGGTCCTGAAATTCCAGCAGGCGAATAGTAGTTATTGTACGAGTTTGGAAAGGCTTCAATTTACAAACCAAGAAGTTTACGGCACGAGCCGTAGGCGAGGGATTTTCCTACTGAGGGTGTACCACCAGTGTTCCAAAAGTGCCCGAGGTAGGAAAAATATATATTTTACTTATGTATCCCACATAGAACTCATTTGGTTTGAAAAGGCTACAAAGAGACTCTACCTATAGCTATTATTATAGACTATTACGGGTACAAAAAAATGCACAATAGAAAGATTCATCAAACCAATAGACTTGAGAAGGAATTTAAGAGAAGTGCGTGAAAAATAATGTACATTAATACCGATGTATTCTACGCAATTTATTTTATAATGGATGTTTTATTTGCAGGTGAAAATTAGCCAACTGATCTAACGATTTAAACGATTCGTTAAAAGTTTTACCATCTCTAATTTTGTTCAAAGCTAACTGAATCTGATTTACAGCAAATACTAAAGAGCAATACTTTTTATAATTCATTTGCACTGTTAGCCACATTATTATGCATATGGTATGGTGTCTAGGATTATTTTTGGAAGGACATTAGTATTATTAGGTATTTATAAACAATTTCTAGAAGTTTAAAATAAAAAAATATCTGCTTCTAAGAAAAACTAATTTTATACTTTTATTGTGAAACTAGCAGGGTTTGTACATTTATACACTCTTAGAGTAATCTAAAGTAATTAAACTTACAAACTTTAATATTTTATCACAGTTTTGCTAACAAATCTTTGGATAGCAATTGCAATATATTTAGTAAAAAATTCGTACTTATTAAATCATGTTTTAAAATATTTCTTTTAAGTACTTAAGTACAGATATCAATAAATCCTTGAATCGGCAAGATTTTTCAAAGGAAAAGCTTTCCAATAGTAACAATTATATAATAAATGAAAATTCTATAAGCTTTATGATTTTAACAACTGAAGATTTATTCAAAGTTGTAAAAAAAATCGAACGCATGGAAACAAACAATTAAACGATTACCATTTTCCTCTGAAACGATCCCTACCACCACCGCCACCACCACCACCACCACCACGTCTTCCTCTATTTCCACCACCGCTGTTCCCAAATCTTCTCCCATCTCTGCCACCATTTTCCTCTGATCTTCTTTTCTGCATCGCATCATAGCGTTCAGCCATATCATAAAGGTCTTCCGGTATTTCCTGTAGTCAGATGAAATTTAAACATTTTTACCTTGAATTTTTGTTTTAAGCGCATACAAATATTTTGAATTTTCTCGAATATAATTGCATTACATTTAATAATTAACAATGAAAAAATTTTCAAGATCCCTTATTACGTCATATTTTCACAATTGCTTGATTATTACCACATATACTTAAAAATGAAAATTACCTGTTCCGCTTCTTCGAGAATTTTTATGAGCTCTCTAGCTAAGCCCCAATCTCTTCGAGTAAAAAAAGATATACTTTCACCAGTACGGCCAGCTCTACCAGTTCTACCCACTCTATGAACGTATTCTTCAATATCCCGAGGAAAGTCGTAATTTAAAACATGACTGTAAATAGATGACCAATATAATACATAAAGAGACTACAATTAATGTAAATTATATGCAAATAAATATTACGTTATATCTTCGATATCAATTCCTCTACTAGCTACATCAGTGGAAAGAAGTACTCGAACGTCACCAGTTTTAATATCTTCCAGAGCTTGTTCTCTGTCAGCTTGTTCACGACCTCCATGAATACTCTGGCATCTCATACCAGAAAGAGCCAAATCGCTTCCCAGATCGTCAACTTTGCATTTTTTTCCAAAAAATACAATTGCTTTGTCATCTGGAGCCATATTTTGGAAGAACTCTTTCAACTAAATAAAGAATAAAGAAAACATTGTTTCATGCCCAATAATTTAGTAATGCATAAAAACAAACGTAAAATAAACTCTAAACAATACCATATCTGTTTTATCATCTTCGTCAACAATGTATATTTTTTGTGTGACCGAATGCACAGCTTTTAAGTCCATTGAACCAACACACACAGTAACAGGATTTTTCATGTACGATGTAGCTAGTCGTCTGATACCAGGGGGCCAAGTAGCACTATTTTTTTTTTTATGAAAAATATTTTTTTTCAACAATTTTAATGGTGATAAATATGTAATTTTCAATTGCACAATAAATTTACCTTGTCATAACAGACTGACGATCGGGTCGGACATCCAGCAGAGTTTTCCTGATTTGTGGCTCAAAGCCCATATCCAGCATACGATCAGCTTCATCCAGAACTAAATAGGATACACATGTGACATCTAAATTTCCAGTTTGTACCAGATCATTCATTCTTCCAGGTGTGGCAATGACAATTTCAACTCCTCGTGAAAGTGTTTTGACCTGTTCTTGCCTGCTTCCTCCACCATAGAGGCATACTCTGGAATTTGATATCGTATATTTTATGAGATTCACCTACAACTTTCATAATTAAATCATGCTTTAATATTATCTGAAAAATTGTTTATACTCACGCTTTAATACCGTGATAGTCATACTTTTTAACTTCTTTCTGAATTTGTAAAGCTAACTCTCGTGTTGGCGCCATCACGAGCACTGTAGGACCGCATCTCTGATCTCTAGGAGTTTCTTGGTTATCGATGTGTATCAAAGCAGGTAACAGAAATGCAAGAGTTTTTCCTAAAACAATTATTACATCAAGAACAAGAGTGTATATTAGTATTTTAAAGGACAATTGATCAAAAGCATTGAAAATGAGCAAAAATATGACATACCTGTGCCAGTTTGAGCAATACCAATCATGTCTTTGCCACTTAGCAGTATGGGCCATGCTTGGCATTGAATAGGACTTGGTGTGCTAAAACCTGCTTTTTTTATTTCCACTAGTATATCTGGGTAGTGCTGTTGTTAAATAAAAAGTTGATTGTGATAATGAATTTACACTATATGCATCATCTAAAGAATAATCTTACTTTAAAAGCTTGTTCAAATGTTTGTACTGGATTGGGAATATGATGATCCGTTTCGTTCTCTGTTTGAAAGGTGTACTCAACATTAATATTATTATTTTCCAGCCTAATTTTTTCAACTTCCTCTTTTGTCATGTTCGCTACGATAGGATCTTCCACATAAAAATCTTTTTTGACAGCCGGAAAAGAAGACCATTTTTTCTTCAGATAATCTTCCTGAAAAACAAAATTTTGCGCTATTTAATTTTAATTTTTTTGTAAAGCTCTTTTTCAAAAAAAATAATATCTTACGCATTCTTTAGCTGCTGCAGTCCAATCAATCTCAGTGTTTAAGCTGGTTGAATCATCACGTTCACCAGAGCCAGAATTACTGTACGTATTACTCTGAGTTTGACACTCATCTGGTCCGATCACTTTGCTCTCCAATAAATTTTCAACCATTGATATCAATTTAAGTTGTGCATCTTTTGAACCAATTACAGTAATAAGAGTGTTGTTTCCTTGAATACACTCTTTGTTAACCTGTCATTGTTTAAAAAGATTCATAATAAGAAAATAGTAAATTTTACCCAAAACACTTATAATCAACTTTCAGTTTGCATCAAGTACAAGTTTTTTAAAAGAAAGAGGCAGTAAAATTATTTCAAATGATCATACTTGACAAATTACTGTATTCAAAGTAAAAAAATTGGTTCGAGTTACATACCAAGAATTCGAGTAAAAAATGTTTGTACGAATGCCTAATTTACACAATATTTTTATTTATACCGTATGTGCTTCATAGATAATGTATAAAAGAAAGTGAAAAAAAGATTTTACTTACATTCACTTTTGTTCCAGTTTGTTCTTGCAAATCTCTAATTTGACTTCCTCCTCTTCCGATCAATTTACCTAATTTTGAAGTTTCAACATAAAAAGTCGTTTGTTCTTGTGCACCTTCATTTCCGTCATTCCTGCCTCTGTTCATACTGAAATCTGAATTTCTTTGAAAATCTGAATTCTTTTGAAAATCCGAATTCCTTTGAAAATCTGAATTCCTTTGAGAATTTTGATAAATTCTTGTACCGCTATTTTGACCATTATTATGTCGAGGATTACGTCGATTGAAGTTTCCTCTTGATTTTGCTCCATCATAGCCTGATGAAGAGTAATTACGCCCTGAACCTTGATTATCCCAATCATCATCCATCCTAAGAAAAAGAAAATCAAACTAATAACATAGATGAAAATGTAAAAGGCTAGACGGACAACTCGGTAACAAAATAATTTTTTTTTTCTAATTAAAGGATCAGAAGTGTTATACTCTATTTTTGGTAAAAACCGCATCAACTGCTCCATTATAGGAAAGTTTATTGTACCGTCCTCCACGTGTCTTCCACCCTCGTCTTCGGCTTGTCCACGTGAAAGACGTTTCAACAGTTTATCGTAATTCGCCATTTTTTCATGAAAGGTTATGTTGCACACTTTACACTGAAATCCACGGATGATAATTGTTTTTTCGCAAAAGCAAGTAAAATAATCGTATGCGCGACTCGGGAGGGAAAAACAACTTGGCTTCCTGGGGGTTTGTCATCCTCAGATGTCAAATAACACCCAGAGGAAACGTCGTCTTTTTCTCGCTATAGTGGCGTGATTCACTATTCCCAGAGGAAAAAAAAAAACAAAAATATTCACCGTAACTATCAGTCGACAATAAGGAATGATTAACTTAATAACCTGCACTTACGTATTTGCTGTTATTGTAGTCCAAGACTAAATAATTTGCTTTGATAAAACTTTCTTAGCGTCCTCTTGAGAGAAAATGGGCGCGTGCTACGTTGTTACATACCATCTATGCCTATTCTATTATCTGTCTATTACATGTCAAAATGTCAATTTAAGTGGGGAAAAATCTCAAAAAAGTAAGTAGATATAACTCAAGTGTAGAAAATTCAAATATGAATGATCGTGCACTGCAAGAAATTGTCTTAACGGCTTGATGAAAACACGAAATCTGCTAAAACACTGTACATAGTGACTATCACGAAGTCACGTACTGAAATGTCTGAAATCGCAAGAAGTTCACCAAATACTCAATCCTTTTGTAACAGGTAATTCAGAGGTAAGGCAGCAGGGCACTGCAGGATACTGCAGGCCACAGCTATAGAGAGAGTGAGAGAGAGTGTGAGAGGGCGACGGGGGGGGGGGGGCAGTGCGGCGTGCACATCGCACTATATATGGATGATCGTCTGTAGTGCCTGCACAACCAGAAGGTGAGTTTGCAATGTTTGCATTGATATAGTAACGCATATAGGAGTCGCGCGCGGTCGGCTGAAATCATGGTCAGAGTTCAGAGTATCAGACAGTTAAGTTTCGTGTACTTATGCGTAATAAAAAACAAATAAACTTGATCACATATTTTAATTCGATGAACTCACATCAATGCAAATTATCTGTCGAATAATAGAATGCACGACTTATCTCAAAATTGTAGTTAACAGCGTCTCTCATCTCAGAATACTACCCTAATATAATATGTTGTTGATTGTTTGATGATATTTTGAGGCGAGGTGCTTAAAACTAGAATTTTCACACGAGACATTTTTAACTAAAATTTCCAGACGAGACGTTTTTGACAAATATTTTGTGAGCATACATTTTTAACTAAAATTTTGACTCGAGACCCTTTCCAAATTATTTTTTAAATGAGGCGTTCTTTTACTCGACTCACTTGACTGACAGAATAATAGTTTAATTCCCTACAATTTCTGAAAACGTAACTATTATCATCCAGCATTTGACTCTCGATTTTCGAGGTATTAAAAAAATTTGATGTTTTAGTGCCCTTCTCTCGCGCGGATTTAAATCACACTGGTGCACAGTTTTCATTCACAAATTAATATAGTAGAACTTAAATAATAGTAAAAACGTAATAAAACGCAATAATAATGCAATAGCAAATAATTATAAAACTATAGGGCTTGATATTGTAAAAAAAAATTATTTCTCAAATTAATTTTATGAATAATGCGAGTAAACAATTTTTTTAAATATTGTTGATCACACAAAATCGTATTCGAATGACTGTAAAAAATTTTTTATTCAATGACATCATATTTTAACTCGTTATCACAAATGCTTATTAAAACACTGATCGCTGGGTTAAAAATATTCATACATGCATCATTTCATAAAAACTGCGATATTCCATGAAGACTATGTTTATAAACAACGCATTTTATTATTTTGAGTCAAAACGTTTTTAAATAGTGTAAACTAACTTTCTATAGAAAGCTTTTTTTAAATCAAGTCCAAAAAGTATTTGCCATGGCCGTCGGATGAAAACAACAGACCAAAATGTCATTGCCGTAACGCGAAGCATTTAAAATTTTCATTTTTAGCGGCTAATACTGCCTGTGTTGGCTTTTTAATTTTTTTAAGCTGTAATTTCTAAAAATCTAAACTGTCCAGCTCCTTTTTTTGTAGTTCAGGAAAATACAAAAAAATTTTCGGAAGTGTACAAAGCATTCTAATTGTGAAGCCTAGTTTTGGCACTTTTGAATTCCACGAGACAAATGATTTAGTAGGGCCAAGTGGTCCATTCACTTTGACATTTGGATTTGTTCATTTTGTGTAGTAGAGCGAACAAGCATATTGACCAATTTTTTTCAACCATAGAGATTCGAATACGCCTAGATTTAGTGTCATCGTGGATATTCTATAGATTTCTGCTGACTAAAATAATATGTCATTATTAGATACTATATTATATAATTACATTATATACGTGTACGTTATTAAAAACTACTCTATTTAAGTTTTAAGTGTAAGATAAGTCTACTCACAAGACATAATTTCCATTTTTCTTACTCTGTTGTTGATCGCTCACTGCCCCGTATATAACGTGTTCATTCGTTGAATGACTAGATCACACTGCGCAAGAGAATGAAGCAATGCGCGCAAATCACGCCATTAACATTTCACGCCGAATTCTGTCCTGTGAGCTGAGTCAGCACTGTCAGCAGAGTCCAGAGTCCAGAGACTCCAGAGTGAGTCAGCTGTGTCAGTGAACTCGATGAGCTGCGCACTTTATTCTGCGCAATAAGCTGCGCAGCTCACCTAATGTTTTGTTAACAGTGTGAATTAGTCATTCGTCGAGTGAACACGTACTGTACTGAGCACTAAGCAATCAACAACGGAGGAAGAAATAGGGAGATTATGATTCGTGAGTAGATTTATTTCACACTTGAAACTTAAATAGAGTAGTTTTTAATAACGTAAACATATACGATGTAATACAATAATAGCAGATATAATAATGTCTTGATATTTGTTTATTTAATTATACAACACACACATAAATAAATTAATAAACAAATAATTGACAACCAATGTAACATCATTGCCATTTTGAAATGTTAAAAAATAAAATGACAATAGAGCAGGGTCCAAAAGTTTTCAGCTAGTTTGGACCTGACATAACATAGAAAAAATTAAAAAAAATTCTTAACACTAAACTGTGAAAATTCTATTTACGCACCGAAATATTCCGTTTTTTGTGAAATGACCATCATGTATTCTGATGAATTCGCGATCGTGTGTGTATTGGCATAGCTTGTTCCACTTGAGAATGAAGCATATTTGAAAATCTCTACTAAATTTGTTTAGTTACTTTCCCTTAGGCATCTGCGTCCATCTGCACCTGTCCACAATTAATATATCAGCCCTCTACGAGGCCCTCTGCTTTAAAAATTTTCATAACCGAATGTTCCAGAGTATATTCGATAAATGTATTGTAAAATATAAAAATGTCCATTTGTTAGAGAAAACAAAAGGGAATATATATATATATATATATATATACCTATAAAAGCAGAAACGCGTCAACATTTATATCATATCCTCGTTACCGTGTTACACGAAGTTTAAAGAGACAGACAGGCAGTGAATGAGGACTTCAAAGCGATGCATCGTTCGTCACTCATGAACTTCGCTTTCGTCAATTCTTTCCTTTTCCGTATCCTGCCAGTGCCCCTATTTTATTATCTCTAGGGAGAATCAGCATTGACAAAATAGTATGTAGAAG
Source organism: Copidosoma aretas (assembly GCA_030522625.1). Lineage (NCBI taxonomy): Eukaryota > Metazoa > Arthropoda > Insecta > Hymenoptera > Encyrtidae > Copidosoma > Copidosoma aretas. The sequence continues at coordinate 10,517 of JAPYYV010003753.1, forward strand.
TAGTAGTATAAGTAGTAGTAGTAGTACTTTAAGTATACGTTGTACGGCATAGTAAGTTGAACCTCCCGCGGCCCGGAGTTCGGGAAGCGGAGGCCACATCCGGTCGTCGCAGGAGACATGTCTCAATTAGAATCCAGACTCCGGGATCGTCCGTAATTACGATTAATTAACTTCCTTTTGCGAGCCGAGAGGAAAGAGACCAAGGGGGGACTTTCAGCAGTGCTCTAGTAGTAGGTATAGATACTACATGCAAAATCAGTGCCAATCTCCTGCAAGTTTGCTGGCTTCTCTTCTCTTTTTGCTCACTGCGTCCAACTAACGTACATTCGATATTATTATTATTACTAATGTCAGTGAAAAGAAAAAATAAATAAACACAATAATTGGATTTTATCTGGACACGTTCTTTAAGTTACATCGTCATTTCGGTGAAAGAAACAGCCACTTGAAAATTGCGGCGAAGAAGCAATGAACTTTGAGGATCTATTTTTTTCTAAATTTCGTAGTTGCAGTAATTCTATTTGACTAACAAGCTAAATGGATTAAAAAGGCACGAAGGTCCTAAGGATAATGGTAAATTTATTCGTTATCCTGAAAGTGATTGCATAATACAGTTGAGCCAATTATTTGGTACCCTGTAAATGTATTTCGCTCGTAAATAAAATAACATCACTGCCTCTTCAACATTGTAGAGGAACCATATATTTCTCCGAGTAAAGTAAATAGCTGCTTTTTAATTACTCACCTGAATATCTCCACTGCAATTTTGAATCAGCCTTTATTTTACCGGACCGTCGATACGAAAGGCAGACACGGGTTTGATGTTGTTGGAAAAAAAGATTGGTGGTCATCATCAGTTTCCAATAATCATCTCATCAAACTAAATTGGAAAAATCCTTGATACATTAGAATCGGTGGTGAGATCCGGGTGTTGGGAACGGGGACGGGGGAATGGTAATTCTCGCCTCAGCGGTCGATACGCGCCATCCTGTACACCTGTAAAAATAAATGGGAAGGGTTGGTGAGAGAAATACGCCTCGCTGATGCTCCCGGAAATCAATCACGCGGGACTTCTTAATTTCCAACGGGAGGAGAGGACGAATCGGGGAAGGAAGGAGGACGAAGCTGGGATACCGGTGCGCAGTTTATCAAGTTTTGCATCGCCGAAACGCTCTCGATAAATCATATCCTCGCCGCTGTTATAAATCAAGTCCCCCCTGCTATATAATACAGCACATGCACATGTACACGCTTGCTCGGATCCACCCTCTCTCTCTCTCTCTCTGCACTCCCTCTGTGCCATTTATACCTACCCCTGCGGTATATATACCCTTACTCCTCGGCCATACCTACATTATAAGCTCCCATGTATAGTATATGTACACATAGGCATCAGCTTGTTTTTGATGCGAGCGTTCTCCTCCGCCTCGGGCCGCTCGGATAGAAATCGCGAGGAAACGCGACCTCGTAACGTATGCGAAAAACCCCGAGGGGCGCGCGCGTTCGCGACGTTTATAAATCGCTCGCCTGTACACGTGTATCAGCCGCAGCCAGCTTATACACGTGACGAGGAGGAAAAAAAAGAAAAGTCCTTCCGGACGACTGAACGAGGAAATTGAGAGTTGCTTTTCTGCAGCCCGTGCAGGGCCCCTCCTCGTCTCGCCCTTTCTTGTCGTCGTGTCTGCAATAAGGGAAGGGGAGCGGTAGGCAAAACAAAAAAAAAGGGTCGAAGATGGAAGGTCAGCGTACCGCCGGCGATCGAAAGAGCTGTGTGTATGTACGTAGAGGCGCCCCCCCTTATCGACAGATCAGACTTTATTAATCAACCACTCGCAAGTATCTATACGTAGAATAATTAAAATCTGTACGATATCATACGACATGATGATAAAGGTCCGGTAAAATTACTTCAAATTCAGGAGGAGGAGTTTGATACATTGTACACAGAATTAATTTTTACCAAATATATTTTAAAACACCGTTACCGAGTAAATTTTCAGTCAAGATTCAGTCTCTGAGATCATATCGAAGGGTTTGTTTTTGCAACATTTTTTTCATCTTTTTTTGACAAAATCTTGAACCAATTCATCAAGATTGGCGAATATTTTTTTTTCAATATTTATAAAGTCTTGCCTCTGAATAAATGATCCTTGGATCAAAATTTAATTTTACCGACGTAATAAATGTGTTGTCGAGCAGCGGAGAAGATAATATTATCAAGCGTCAGTGCATAGTTGTATATATAGCTAGCAGCTAGTATGGAAGTAAGTACACCCATAAAAGGATATCTGATCGTTGGAGGCAGTATAATAATAATACCAACCTGTTGTAGTGTCTAGTGCTTACTCGACAGCTTGTATTATCCCGGCAATCTAAACCCGATATTATAGCTACGAAAGGATTTTCATCTGTACGTACACAGCCGCACCAACTTACTTTTCCCGATGTTTTCCTTATATTCATTGTACGAGCGCACAAGCGTGTTTACGACCAGCAGACATAGCATTTGCATTGATGAAAACACTACATATATACTGATATCCCAATAAATACGCGGAAGTTGGACGGAAGGCGCTCTCGCGTGCGTGTCGAGCTTACCGATCGTTTTTCCCAGCATCACCATCTAATATGTCACGTACCTCGTATATAGCCGTGCCAGAGAGTGGAAAATGAGCCGGACGCTTATGATACTCTATTACTCGTGATATAAAAAGGACCTTATAGCCAAAAAAGGAAGAGAAGGGGAGACACAGTCTGTTTACTCGATCGGATCGATAGGGCGCGCGTGCAGCGTTTTGTACATGATGTACTGCACGTGTGACGACGAAAATTGGATCGCTCACTGTCACAATAAGTATCCTCGTCCCTCCCGATCCTCTAGGAATATACATATCGACAAATGACGAATTTTCCGTTCATCAACAGAGTTATCGTATAATAATAATACTATACTGTATGCAACTGTGAGATGGGGCGGTGTTCTCAAGAAAAATTCCCGTTCTGTACAGAAGCACCTCATTACGCGTACTGAAATAACGGCGAGCCAAGAGGACGCGAATAAATAAATAAAAAGGGTCGCGAGCCCTGTAGCTAAATCTTCCCTCTTAACGATCGTACCTATGTATAATACGTCAGAAGCTCGGACTATACACGCCCGATTATCCGAAGCTAATAGCGTGCGCTCGAAAATAACACGAGGAGGAGAGAGAGAGCCTCCATCATCATCATCATCATCTTTTCCTCCTCCCTGCACCGGACAGGATGATCTTATTATAACTGACGGGAGCAACCGCTTTTAATAAGGCTCGTCGACGACGAATATAGTCCCCTCCCCTCCATCAGCCCGAGCTGCGTATAATAGGGAGACAAAAGAATCCGCCGCCGTCGTCAGCTAACGCGAACGAGGGAACAGAGATGTATGTATAGTGTACGAGTGTAGGAAAAAAAAAAAAAAAGCTGCAAAGACACAATGTTGTATGTGCATATAAGTGATCTGTCCGTCTGTGGTCGGATCGAAAAGCCGCCACTGGTTAATCATGAGATTCCGTCTGGGCTCTTTTCCGACTCCCCCCTGCACGCCTCGGCCCGACGTGTCGGAGTTGTGAATCGCTTTTTGTTCAATCGCGCGAATCGTATATCCTTTCTCGGCCGCTCGCGCGCGGGGGATTGTACCTCCTTTTTCCCTTTTTTTTATCTTTCAGCGAGTTAATTGTCCTCCCCCTTACATTATTCTTTCCTACGCTTTGAACGTCCTCGGGGAATAATGTACTCTGTAACGGAATTCCAGATTCGCTGTGGTCGAACGATCGTTAATGGTTGATCGTTATTGACGTATATAATACAGCGTGTATTTCGATGATTAGTAATTATTGGTGAAATTAATTAGCGGGTCGCTGGAAAGACGAGATGGCGAGGGCATCCGTGCGCGCGGCTCGATGTCTCCTTGGGGAAGTCTGTATATTATACCGCATGCAGGGAGGACGTTTTCGCGATACAGTCGAATGTACGTATGTATGTATATACCTATACGTGAGTACATTAGTCGCAGCGTAACTGAAAATATGCAAACATGTATGAGAGGGCAAATAAACGTAAACATTCATATTCTGTGGCTTGCCGTAACAGGCACCTGCACTCGACTGGAAAATCGTTTGAGGTGTAGAGCTTCGCCGTATTTCCATTGCGTAATTAGCGTTGCAGTAATGGAATTGCCCACATTGACGAGCATCTTAATGTACATATACCATTGACATTACGGAATCACGCTCATCATTGAATTCATCTTAATTACTTGGAGAGCATGTCCAGGTTTCAAAAGTATCTCAAACCAACAAATGCAGCCATTGATTAGTTCTGAATACGTTCAAGTAGCTCTCGATGGAGCAGTGAGCTTATAATCTCATATGCATCACACACGTATACGATCAACCAAACTTTTGGTCCGACATTTGAATTTCCTCATCCCGTGTCCCATCGTGCACTGACACTTACAAGTCAAGCTGACGCAACGCCCGAAACATCCAGATCGAGAGTATAAATATAAAATACGCTGATGTACGTATCAAGGCACGAGTGAGCGCGCGTTACGGTCCACCGAGTTGACTCTGAAACTTTTTTTTTCCCAGGAACCGCGGCGAACAACAGATGCGATGACTCGGCGCTCGGCACGTACAGCTCGCCGGCATCATCGACTCGCCTCCGTCGTCTCTACCCTGGCTTTCGGGGCATAGTTACTTATTTTTGTCTCCTCTTTCGTCGTCATTTCGAATCATTCCTTCAATGGGCACTTGACCCTTCCAGTTAATCCGCTCCTCGCGTAGTTTTTTTTTTTTTTTTGTCCATCGTTAAATTTTCGCCGGTTCTTACTTATTCGACGGAATTTTTCTGCCCGACCTGCCTGCGCTTGTCTCGTTTTTAATCATTGTTGGCTCAAGAGCGCAAAGTTATATGGGTAGACAGTTGCACGCAAACTTTTCAATCGCACGAGTTTGAGGTTTGTTTCTTCACAGGTTTCATACGTGCATGATTTCGTTGTCGAAATCGGCAGCTCGGTCAGTATATAATACATGAATTATTGAAAAACAATTTACTTGCTCAAAATTTTGAGTGAAAATTTTGTTATTTGTCCGTTATTTAAATATGCGTGACGATAGTGTAAAAGTACATCCAATAACCCTTGCTTTGAAACCTCGCTCGATAATTTCCCGGCTCTCCGTAGATTAAAGATCTTGCTGCTGGTTATACATAAGGTATACTTACGTCAAAGTGAAAACATACTTTTTACCAAAGCTTATCACGGCTTTTTATCCCGAAAAAAATAACAAACTCTGTCCGTGCGCGTGTGCTTATATAGGTCAGAGTTCATCCTTCCGTTGCGGCTAGAATACGACATTATTTATAGAAACAATAGGCGTAACCACCACACCGCGCGCTCTCGGGATACACGACGAATAAACATTTAAATGGAGTCATACGAAGCCGCGTTTACGATGTAATCAATTTTCTCGCTTTATTTTCCAATTTGCGTATACAACAAAGTGTATATGTATCACACAGGTCACGTGCACCTACATGTCATGAATTATATGAATTAGCACAAGCAGAACCCGTTCATTACGTGAGGAGACACGTGAGACACGTCGCTGCAGCTGCATGCATGGTATAGGGGCCAAAAATATACATCACGTATAGAGGATACAATCACACGCTCGGCGATTGTTCAGCATCATTCTTTATAATCCGTCAGCTCTGATCGGTGAGCTGTTTGAAATTATGCATGCTTTCCGAGGCCTAATTTCGTTAACCGACCGACCGGTGAGGAACAACCAAAATAAACAGCTAGGACTGCAGAGATGATCGGCAATTTCGGTTTATTATAATAAGTACCTAAGTGGAGCATCACACCTTCGTATCGAACAGCCACTCGTATATTCGGGGGCCATCCAACCCGGCTTTCTGCGTATTTATCTCAAATGAGTTCGCATTTGCGTGCGCATGTATACCATGTACTACCGAGAAGAGAGAGCTTTCATTATACATACACGCAAGAGAACTCCGGCGCTCGATGCCGAAGAAATTAAAGGAAAAATCAATCGAGGGCGGAGGAGGAGCGCGCCCGGGATTGAAAAAAAAAAGAAAAAAAGGAAGCCCCGAGAAGGACCGAATCGATAATTTACGGAGCGCCCATCGGAATCGTTCTCGCGATTTAGAAGCCAATTTCCAAAGTGCGCGGCGAGACTGTATAGCGACGAAAGAAAGAGGGCGGCATTATGTCTGGGGGGTCTCCATTTTTCCCTACGAGCCTGCGGGGGCACGGGAGAGGGACGCGCATACACTGCGCATACACTGCGCATACACTGCGCACATACAGACAGATTCCGCGCGAGGGTGGAAGGAGGGGACGAGGGTGTAGTGCGACTGCAGATGTACATTGGGCGCGAGGAAACGCGATGGAAAAACGAAGGAGGGGCGTCGAGAGGAGCCGGAGCGGGGGAGGAGGCTTCAATTTCAATTTAAACACTTCTCCGACCTCTCTTTTTTGGCTCCCGCCGAACCGTGGGCCGAACAGCCGTGTATTGTAGGCATCTGCGCGTTGATAAGCGGAGCACTGGAGTGGTCTTTTTCACCATCCCTTTCCGATACACAAACATCCTCAAAGTCGAATGGTCGCTCAGGATATGGAAAAAGCGCGCGCTATGGACTCGCCGTCCTCTTTCTCTCTCTAATATGAGTATCAATTGGAAAAACTGTATCTCGTCTGCTTTATGTGTTGCGCTGTGTGGATGACTTATCTGAATTCGGTAAGATGCTATTGATTGTATGTTTGCGAGGTGAGGCTAGCGAATGGTCCTAAATTAGAATCTATAAATCGACTGTAATCTTATATATCGATGTACGTCATAACCATACTTGGAAGTATTGTTTCCAGTATGTTGGAATAAGAACGAGATTGGTGTGAGTTTGTATTTCGCGCCAGTTGTGTAGCCGGGACGGGGCAGGGAGGAGACGGCGCTGGATGATATTAATGAGTATTATTGGTCAGTTACGAAACACTAGTGCCCCTCTCCCCTGCCTCTAACTGCCGAAGAGATTACCGCGGCACCTGTTCTTGGAAACGCGAGAAGAATAGCTCTCTTGCTGCGCGGCTCTCGAACTGTTTGGACGTCTGGTTTTGTAAATCGTCTGACAATCCGGCATAGTTGAAAGAAAAGACCCAGGGCATTGGCGAGGTGCGTTTGAAGAAAAT
>JAPYYV010003754.1:0-20507 GCA_030522625.1 Copidosoma aretas
TATAAAGTTTTTACAAAAATGGCCACCTTCACCGTGCGACCACGTGACGTCATCAATCGTTATTAAAAAAGTCGGTATCCTATCTTTTAGTAAATAACGGCAGGATCAATTTAAGCCTAAAAATCTGTATATAGCTGTAAAATTGGCTTAAATCAAGATTTTTGTCCACTTTTCGATGATTCATCCCATAGTGCGCCGCGCTGTGTGGTAAACGCGAATTTTTTTTTTCAAAATTGAATAACTCGACGTAGGGTAGACCGATTTGGATAAAAAAAAATTTGTAATACAGTTAAGTGTTTACAGATTATAGGAAAAATGTTTAAAAGTGTCAGACGTAATATACTAACCTACAAAAAAATTGTGAAAAACTTTAATTTGTTGCATCTGGGTAATGTGTGCTAACTTTTAAAATTCAAAACGCCTATTATCGAGGTAAAAGTAAGAATTTTAAAATATTTTATCATATTTAAGTATTTTTCAATGTATATTATGATTAAAATTCGCAATATCGTGAAAATTAAAATTTTTGAGAAGACATACGAATTATACTTCAACACATATTAATAACACTACGAAATACGTAGAGAACATAAAAATAACAACAAGGCTATAAGAATGTTATCTCTCAACAGTTCTAAAAATTATACCTTGACAGAAGTCTCAAAAGATATCCCAACAGAGGTCTCAAAACAGGTCACAAAAAAGTATTAAAACATATCAGAAAAAGAGTCTTAAAAAGAATTTTAAAATCAATCGCACAATAAGTCTTACGCAATCTTACAGTGCAATTGCCATATAAATATTCTATAACAAATAAACAATAGCCTTATGACCCAGCGCACTTGTTAATAAATAAATAAATAAATAAATAATCTACAACAAATAATCTATAACCTAATGACACAGCGCGCTTAAGACTGAACAACTAAATAAATTATCTATAATGTAACAACCAAGCGCTTGTTGATAAAAGAATAAAAAATTCTATAACCTAACGATCCAGCGCGCTTGTTAATTGATAGATACATAAATCATATGTAACAAATAATCTATATCTCAATGACCAATCGTGCTTATCACGTAATAAATAAATAAATTATCCATAGATAATCTATAACCTAACAACGCAGGGGGCTTATTGATTTATTAATAAGTAAACAAATTATAAATGGTAAATAATCTATAACCTGGTAACTCAGCGACTCGTTGATGAATAAATAAAAAAATTAATTATCTACAACAAATAATCTATAACTCAATGACCCAGTGCACTTATTACTGAATAAATAAATAAATTATCTGTATTAAACACTCCATAACCTAATGACCCAGCGCGCTTGTTAATGAATAAATAAATAAATAAATTATCTACTAAAAATAAACCATAACCTAATGACCTAGTGCGCTTATTACTGAATGCATAAATTAATCATTTATACGAAATACTCCATACCCTAGACTCAGCGCACTTGTTAATTGTTGAATCAATAATTTATAACAAATAATCAATATTTCAATGACCTATCGCGCTTTTTAAATAAATATATAATTAAAATAATTACATTAAGCATCGTAACGATTGATTATTTAATTGACAAATTATTAATGATTAAAATACAAAAGTAGCTGATATAAAACCATGATATGCTTTCTGTATTTGTTTTTATTTTAAGCTTTTAATTCAAACTTTAAAAGATAAAGCTAATAATCCCGAGCTATGTCACTTTTATCGCATATTTGTTACTCAGAAGATTTGTCGTATTCTAAAAAATAAAAAAAATCCCTCTTAGAGCTAGCACAACTTGATTATTTACTTACTAGGCTAATTATTAGAATTTAAAAGAAAAAACCAAATGACAAAGAGTGCTTATTTACTTTGCTTCTCTTTGAATCTGCAAATTATTTGTAACCTTATAAGTTAAGTCGTTGACGCAGCTCGTGCTTACTTCTTGCTGCTAACAATAAATTAGTAAGTAAAAACCTAACGGATGCGTTTATTTTTATTTTTTTATTTTTAATGCTGTCAAACACAACTCTTTCACTGAAGAATAGCACTTATGGACACTGTTTAATCGTTTTATCATTAATAATATTCTAAATAGTAATTTTCTCCGACCCAAAAAGATTCACTAGACGTTATATTTGTTATAAAAGTTTGTTGACTGCAAAAGTTAGAGTGAATTTTTTTATGGAAGTTATACAAAAATTCCACGTGAATTCTATGCGGACCGTAGCATTCTAGTTTAAATAATTTACGTATAATAAAGTTTTCTGTAAGTGGAATACCACGGGTCAGAATTTACTGTAGCAAGAGTCCTAATTGAATTTCGCAGGGAATTCACACGTCGGAATTAGCGTTGATTCTACGTAGACCGTGGGATTCCACATGGGAAAAATTTCTGAGTATAAAGTTCTCGTGGACTTACTACGTAAACTTCTACGTTGACGAAGTTCCTCGTTGCCAAGGTCGAAGCAGATTTTCGCATAAGGTTTTTACGTAAGATTCCACGTGGGAAAATTCGCGAACGGTAAATATCTCGTACATTTCCTACGTGAATTCTTACGTACCGAATACACAAGAAACTAACACTACGTAGATCTTGAACGTAGAATTTCGTGGTCTTCGTGTAATCTACCCGGATTCCCACAAAGCGATTCCATACAATAATCTACTAAGAATTAGGATCCGGGATTTCGCTCAGCCTAGAATTATACGGGGACAGTCAAAGAATAATGTATATTTAGTCTCTCTACGTGGAGTTTCGCGGTCAACGTGGAATCTACGCTCATTTTAATTTGGAAATTCCATGCAAAAATCTACTTGGTCTATTGGAAGAGATATTTGTCCACGTACAATCGCACGTAGGTGATCTACGATAATTGTACCCTGAATAAATTTTTTCATGTAAAATTTTACGTAAATCAACGTAGAGTTCCAACTAAACAACAATCAACTTGGAGTTACAACGGGCAATTTCTTTTACCTGTTATCACACGTGGAAAACGAACAATAAATCAACATTTAATCAATTTATTTACGTGAAATTTTACGGTCTACGTGAATTCCTCGCTGATTTTCACGTGTAAATTCCATCAAAAAACCCATTAGGACTCTTGCTGTGGTAAGTTTTGTCTCGTAGTATTCTGCGTAAAGAATTTAAGAACAGTTTACCCAGCAAGCTTGCAGTTAACTCACAGATTCCAATTAGATATCTGAGTAAGTTAAATGATTAAGAAACAATATATTGGAAGTTACTGAAAGGCCCATCGAAAGGCCCAATGCACATCGAACACATAATATCTACATATAAGCAGTAATCTATAATAATATATGCGTGCGTACATTAAGTCTTTTTAAATCCGTGCACATATACGAGTACATCTCAGTTTTAGAATGACGTTCCTAATCACACTTTTTATCGGCACTTGGTGAATGAAGGCGGTGCTAGGTCAAAAAAAGTGAAAGATTTAACCATCACGACACTTTTGTTTTACAGTCTGGGAAGTTGTCAAATATTTCTATGATTAAATTTTGTACAGAATATAAATTCCTTGGAATAATATTAATGCTTTAAGCTGCGATACACTTTAAAAGCTTTGATTTTCAGAAGTATAAATCGATTTTTAATGTCAATTTCAAAATGTTAATGAATGTTACAGAATCTGCGGAATTCCTCAGCTGTTGTATACACGTATGTAAATTTGCATGAGTGAGTGTGCGTATAGTAGGTTTATAAAGCATAAATATAGCTTATGCTTTGATCGCCCACCGGATCTGTTGCACCATTGGTCCGCTGGAGACTCACGCATACGTATATGTATAGATAGTAAAAGTGATAGAAAGTAAAAATAGTATTAATACGTTAGTTTTTATTTTCGAAATAATTTCCAGTAACTTTATTATACAAGATAAAATGTGTTTCTTCACAAATTTGAGCTTGATTTGGTTCCACCAAGTAAATTTTGAAAAATAAAATTTTTAATAAGAGTTTTTAGTAAAAGACAATATCTGTTTGTTGCAGAATTGCAAACGCAACGCAAAGGAGGGGCGCAGCTTTACCATGAACAAATACATAGATTTTGCAATCATTAACAGCGTCATTGTTCGCATATTTAATGATTTAAAATAAATGTCTACAGCCTCAAACTAACACAGAAGGGAAGGCAGACAAGTGGCAATATAGGAAAAAGGAGGAACACAAAACAAGCATCGATAGTAGTGACATCGTCGGGACTACCAGACTCGAGCATCAAAGCTAGACATCAGACAGATAACAGATGGCATTATGAGACATAAGAAAAGATCAGAAGCGTGGCCCTGACAATACAAAAACTGACTTCGTGCTCAGCAGAAGCTAAATCGTCCTGTGATATGTACTAGAAAGAAGTCAATCTTGCTTTCTGACCATTTTGAAGATTATTAAAGCACGCTGCACCGCGTGCGCTACTATTTCGCTCGTGCATATCATATATATATATGAGGCATTCCATATCAACTCGGACAACCTCTCCTGTCCAAAAATTAATAAGTTATTTTGAAACGAACAACCAAGGAATTTTTAGCTTATGGTCTAAAGTTTTGAATACCGAGTGAAACTTTGTAAAAATTTAACATGGCGGTGCCAATACGGTGGCTGCAAGCATTGGACATCACTGTAAAAAAACAGTTTTTTACACTGTACGTTGATTTAGGGTGTTTGACATTGAAAGTTAGACGACAATATGTATTTTTTACTGCCACACACAATTGTCGTAACATCATCTACCATTGACCCTTAAGTTTTTAGCTAACCTCCAAAAATACCTGAAAAACGTAGATTTTCATAATCAACAGTGACTAAGGCAGTTTTAACATAAAAAATTCAACTTGTTTTAATGTAAATTATACCTCTAATAATAAGTATGGTTGTATAGAAGTAAAGCGTCCCTAAATTTTGTACCTAACGTTAAAAAAAACCTGAAAAACCTAGATTTTCATAGCTCACAGTGACTAAGTGCATAGTAACCTAAGAAGTCAAACTTTTTTTAAGTAAATTATACCTATTTTAAGAATTATGGCTACATAGAGGTTCATCGTCTCTAAATTTTTTACCTACCCTCAAAATATACCTGAAAAGCTCGAATTTCTGTAACGTACAGCAATCAAGGGCAATTTAAACTAGAAAATTATATTTGTTATAATGAATCGTAAGCCACGATTAAGAATTTAAGCTGAATAGGAGTCCATCGTCCCTAAATTCCGTACCTAACCCCAAAATAAACCTAAAAAACGCTAATTTTCGTAACGTACAGTGGCTAAGGGCCTTTTATCGTAAATAATTGAGCTCGAGTCTATGAAATGTTTACCATCATTTGCGGTTATAGTCATTCAATTACTTAATAATACAATAGCTTGCTCTTAACCTCGAGGAATATCTTCAAGAAATAAACTTTATCGTTATGTATAGTTACTGAGGCTTCTAGAGCTAAAAATTTTAATCAAATTTTTCTACTTTCTCCCGGCATTTAGAATAATGATCTCATCATTGTTCATAAATACGAAATATGACACCTAACCTAAAAAAGATACCTAAGTAGTTTTTAGTAACTAAAAATGTTTTAGCAGGAAAAAATTCAACTAATCTCTTTGTTTTTGCAGCCTACTACGATTATGATTGTCTTCGTCTACCTCCACGAAAGCTAATACTCAACCTAAAAAACGACTTCGAAAAGTAATGAACCACAATTTACAGTCACCTACGTTATTTGTTATAAATAGTGTAACCATTAAATTAAGTATTATTTTATTGCCTAATCCAAATGTGACCACACATCTGAGTCAACAGATAAAAGTATGCATCTAATTGTATACATTTTTAATAATACAGTCTTACATTGTATTCAGGTGATCAAAATATTGTGATGATTGCAAGTTTGATTAAAAACTTATCTTTGACAACAGTTCTTCTTTCAACTAAAAAACTTTGCAGAAAATAATGCGCTCGCTGCCTGAATAGTAGAATTTACAATAAAGTGCACACAATGTGCTTAAAATATTTATTATGTAGGTAGGATATAACATTAAAAAGATCAAGATTTTCAATCATATGCATCTATTGATAGCAAATCTTGATAATATTTTGAGCATTTAAATACTTTTTCAAAAGTTTATTTTTATTTTGTAATACAACAAAACAATGGTGTTTCTGAATTTCGGGGATAGCTGGCGCATGATCATATCTGCTCCTAAGCTTCCTTTGAAATCTTGCATGTTCTGCTTTGCTATATAAAAAAGTTGATATCGTATCAAAATTTTTTTTGCCCTAACTATACAATGATTTGCAATCAAGTATTGACTCTGTGGGCTTAGCCAATAAGCTTGCTCTAGCTGCTTTACGTTTGGACATTCCTCCAATAGCATCACAAGCGCTTTTCCCATGTGCCGTGGCATGAAAGTGCCACTCTGCAGTGATACCAAAATCTTCTTTATGATGAGTAAAAATAATTAATTTGGAATCTGTTTTTGAAATGTTTTTTTGCACCGCCTTTAGTGGAATCGCGATCTATTGACCTATGTATTTGATTTTATAATAAACAGTCATGCTCCAAACATAAAGTATACTTTTGTATATTTACTTAGTACAATTTTTGTTTCTTAAGATATTCTCCCAGGTTAGAAGCAAGCTATTGTGTTATTGAGCTATTAAATAACTATAACCGCAAATGATAGTAAACATTTCATAGACTAGAGCTTAATTATTTAGGTTAAAAGGCCCTTAGCCACTGTACGTTACGAAAATTAGCGTTTTTCAGGTTTATTTTGGAGTTAGGTATAAAATTTAGCGACGAAAATTTTCTATTCAGCTTCAATTCTTAATCGTGGCTTACGATTCATTACAACAAATATAATTTTCTAGTTTAAATCGCCCTCAGTTACTGTACGTTACAGAAATTCGAGTTTTTCAGGTATATTTTAAGGTTAGGTACAAAGCTTAGAGACAATGGACCTCTATGTAGCCATAGTTCTTAAAATATACATAATTTACTTAAAAAAATTTAGACTTCTTAGGTTACAACGCCCTTAGTCACTTCTAGCTACGAAAATCTACGTTTTTCAGGTATTTTTTAAGGTTAGGTACAAACTATAGGGACGCTTGACTTTTACACAGCCATAGTTATTATCATGGGTATAATTTACATAGAAACAAGCTGAATTTTTTAGGTCGAAACGACCTTAGTCACTGTTACCTATAAAAATCTACGTTTTTCAGGTATTTTTGGAGGTTAGCCAAAAAGTTAAGGGTCAATGGTAGAGATCATGTTACGACAGTTGTGTTCAACAGTAAAAAATACATAATATTTTCGTCAATCTTTTAATTTTTAATACCCTAAATCAACGTACAGTGTTTTTTTACAGTGATGTCTGATGCTTGCAGCAACCATATTGGCACCGCCATTTTGAATTTTTACAAAGTACCACTCGGCATTTGAAACTAGAGACCATAAGCTAAAAATTTCTTGGTTGTTCGTTTCAAAATGACTCAATAATTTTTGGACAGGGCGGGGGGGTAGTCGAGTTGACATGGAATGCCTCATATATACATATACATACATACCGATTGTTCCGAAATTGTTCCAGAAAAACGATACCACGAGATTAAGCTTGTCTCGACGAACATAAAACCTCTTTACCAAATTTTGATTGGATGCGTAGTCTTTGAGATATTGGCAACTAAAAATTGGTATAATCGCTGTAAAATGATACTTGAAAAACTTTCATAGCCTATCATGTGATGCAGAAATGTCTTGATTTTGAATTAATAATATCTCGAAAACCACGCATCAAATCGAAATTTGGTAAAGATCTTTTTTATTGTCGTAAAAAGCTTAATCTCGTAGTATTGTTTTCCTGGAACATTTTCAGAACACCCTGTATATATATATATATACTTCTATATTATATAGTTGATTCGTGCGGGTCACAAGTAACATCCCCCCCCCCCTCCCTACTTACGCTTTTTTTCCTTACTTAAAAGTAAGGTAAAAATAAGGTAAAATATGCTGATTTCAAATGATTTTTTATAGCAAGTCTGACCCTACACGCCCCCCTCCCACGCCCTCCTCACCATCCTCCCGCCCTTTTTCAGTTTGCCTCCCTACAGTCCCCATCACAGCCCTCCCACATAATAAGGTAAGAGTATGTGGCTTTTTCCGTTTAAAAATATTATTTAGCGCTCCCACTGCCCCGTCCCCCATTGTTTTACCATAGCCTCCACCCCCCACGTCTTCATGCGCCCCCCTGACCGTAAGTCCCCCGACGCCCCCGACATCGATAAGTTATCCCTTATTTACATAAAAATGTAAATTATTGACCCGTTGCTTATTTCCATAGATACCCCGAAGATGGCCTAAGTCAACGGAAATAAACTCTCTCACCGAACTCTTCCGAAAATAGACCAATTAATTCGATTACACAGGAATCATCTTACCGAAGCTGTCTAATATTCTCTAACATTGCAAAAAACGACCGATTGCAGCCGAAGCCACTTTTTGACATCCTATTGAGATTTCCTGTTTTTCACGCACGACTCATTTGGCAAATAGACATACGCACAACATGGATTCCATTGTTGATATTTAATTTTTGATCATAATGATGTTTTAGAGAAATACTATTCAGTTTTATAATTCAAGTGTTAGTTTACTTCTCTGTTCTCGGAAATTTTCACAAACTTGAATATTCAAAACGGAGTACAAGTAGATATTCTCTTTGCGATCGGTCGGTCGATCAGTTGGTCTAATTCCTAAAGTAAGCATATGAGCGAATTCCAGAAACTATTTACTTTCACGCAAAAAAAGAAAATCTCCTAATTATGGAGCACAATTACGAAATTTGGTATAAAAACTTGCTATTGAGTCAAAAAAATAATAAATTCATGTTCATGGATCTTAATTAGGTGCTCAAAAACTTATACGGAATCGTTTAAAAGAATAAAAAAAATTTCAAAATTTTGATTCGGACAATATGTTTTCTTATTATTTGGCTGAAGTTAGGGAGAAAAAGTATCTTGTAAACTTTTCTGAAATTGCTTCTACAAAAAGTTACGAAATTTTTAAATTTAAAAATTCAGCATTGTGTCGCAAGCTCGTGAAAAATAATTTTTTTTTAGAATTTTCATTCAGGCGATTTTTTTTTGTTTCGCTAATTTTAGAAATAAAACATCTTTTGTCATGTTTTCTGAAATTGTTTCCTCAATAATTTATGATTCTTTGAAAAAAAAGTACCTTTTCACTTTAGCGAACAATACTTACTTCTTAGATGTGTTGCATATGTTGGATCCATTAAGCAACCTGGCTATATGTTTTTCGCATTAAACTTAGTGGAAAACGACGTTTTTTAAGGGGTTCTTACAAAAAGCTGTAATGCGCTAGCAAAAATACTGATTTTTTAAAATCATGTTCGCGACCTTTTTTTGGAATTACGATTTTATGGAATTACGCTGGCTTACAGATGGGAGCACCATCCACTGCAAAGCACTAATAACTTGACTTTTGACTGTACTAAAACATAAAAAAATTTTAATGGTGATTAAAGAGATGCTCCAAACATGGCCAACAAAAATATCAAAAGTTTCTTTTCTACTAAAAATGTAGGGACACTACTTCAAGCCTACGCCATTTTTATCATTAGAAGCCCACCTAAAATCGTAAGTGCCTTTTGTGATGTATATTAAGAACTAAATCTGCACACAATTGTAAGTCATTTGGAGCTATGCCCCAAAAGTTATAAAGTATTAATAAAACAAATTATCAAAAAAGACATCTAAGATTCACCGTTTTTGCTATTTTTTTCGCTTGTTTGTTCTCTAATTAAATAATAAAAGCCATTAGATATTTATTATTTACTTTTTTACATACAATACTATATATAAAATAAAACTACACCTAGAGTATGGAAAGAAAATAGTGTTTTGATTCACTATTTGGTCAGGGACAGGAAAATAAAAGTTTCTGAGATTGCTCATATCTGTGTGTAACTCGAAAATAGATCTAAAACGGACTAATTGACGAACCGACCGCCGCATAGTCGAAAAGAAACAATGGTGTGTGCAAACCATGATCGCGCTTTAGTGTAGCAAACATTATCTTGGCTGTGTGATTGGCTAAGGTCACCCCATCGAGAACAATGTTTCATATAAAATATAATTAGCACTATATTTCCGTGTATAATACTCACTATATACGTGTATTACACTTTCGATCGTAATGTAAAAAGACAAGGTTTGCTGGATAGCACATGCTTTTGACTACAAAGAAAACCAATCAGATTTTACGGCAAGTAAGCTCCATGATTGTCCAACAGAAAACATCTGTTTCGATACAATGTTTTACTACTACATCCAAAAATGACAAACTTTGCTCTACTGTGTCAGGAAGTAGAAAACTTGACCGTCAGTGATACCGCTGATGAAACAGATACCGCGATGCGTACACCCTGGCTCAATACAAAATTCAAATAAAGTAAAACCTAATCACCTTAAACCAAATAATCAAAGAGTCTCGCCCTCTTACACTGTTTATCAATAAATATTTTATTTACTAATTAAGAGGGTGAACAGAGTAGTCTATTGGATTTGGAGATATTTTTTAACTTTAATCAATTTTATATATGAAAGGATGCTATCAATGGTTATCATATATAATCTCAGAGTTACCGTGTGTCCCAGTTGGCACGCCGTGTGTACATTCACATATACATTGCCATATAGAACTTGTATGACTCGTATGAAGATCTTGACACTGTCTACAGCTAACACGATTGTTAAATATACATGTATCGCTACATAAATACTCGTCTGCTCATGCAGATCGTGCGACTACGCAGTGTCAACAAGTTTACATGCATCAGCCGTCCGCGTCGCCCGCACCGCCGCACAGTGGTGCCAATAGCGAAAAATATGCTCAGAGTTAGAGCGTCTATTGACATTTTAATCACAATAAATGATTTTAGGCTCATTTTGTTCGTAACATTATCAACTACAAAGATCCAAGTCCAGCGGACAGTTTGCGAAATGCTATATAAATACGGAACTAATAAATCTTTTTTAGAATTTTGGTCTAAACAATTTTTTTCCTTATTATTTGTTTCCTTTATTGTATTTTTCCTTCTCATTGGAAATAAAAGATCTCTTAACAATTTAATTAACTACTTTAACATAAAATGAGATTAACCTCATAATCAAAAGGGCAAAAAATAATTAAAGTTAAAACTAATTATTATTGAAAATAATTCGGCCAGTTTGAAAGAGTAACGTTATTACATTTTTAGAAGTACTAACACAATCGTGTCGTTGTTGACACTCTACAAGAAAGTTGCATGAATGTAGAAAGATTTTTTTTGGATTCGATTTAAGCTCTAATTTAAGCTTGGAAAAAGCTTTCTATCTTTCTAGCCTTCGGAGTTTTGGCCATTTCAATAGTTGCTAAAAATTATAAAATACGTAAATTTTTAGAGGGTTTAGACAGTAATATAATTTTTGTTGAACCCAATTTCTCGATTATGACTTTTGATATTATTTTTCTAAGAGAGCGAGGAGTTGTTTACGCCAAAAAAAGTTATTTTGCATATAAATTAGAAACGTTCCTTTCAAAGTAAACAATTTGTAGTATGAGTTACGTGCTATAGAATAATTTTAAAAGTAATATATACATACAAAATGTTGGGTAAGACGCTTACAAATAAATAAATATCCTATTTTTTAACTCCTAGAAAACATTTATCGCATTTGAAAATTGAAAAAATTTGATGGCTTTTTTTTATACAGAAAATATTGTTGACGATTATATTTTTACGAAAATCGGTAACACTCAGAAATATGGTTATAACTTGGTTGGGTATCAGGCACGCTTACAGGTGTTCAATTGACTAAATCTAATATTATCCGAAATAACAAATTCCTGTGATTTTCATAAAATTCTAGAGACAGCTTTTTGTTTTAGTAAAGCAAAAAGAAATAGAACAGTGTAACACTTAAAAAGTCACTGAATTGGTACACTTTTAAGCCTAATACTACCAGGTTTTAAATAACTTTTGCCTAAAAAGTTATGTTAAATATTATAAGATATCATTTTAAGATTCTTACTTAACATTTATAATTTTTGTATTTAATCGTTTTTTCATATCTAAGATAGATTTTGATTTACTTCTTATTTCCTCTTGTTGTTTTATAACTACTAAAAATGCATATCCTTTTAAATCAATACTGATTTCATTTTTAATAAAATATAATACGTAATTGATTAAAGATACTTTAACATGTAAGAATTTCATTTTTCTTTGACATAATATTATAATTTATGACGCATAACATATCATTAAACTTTCGATATTTATTTACTAGTACCTTATCCACCTACATAAATATCATATACATTCACATAAATCATCTCTCTCCTGCTTATCTCTCCAGTATCTTTTAATCCTATATTTCTGACTGATATTAAGAATATTATTAAATTTGCTTTATTTTCCTCTTTAGATAGCAATATATGCTTCATAATTTTATTTTTCTTGCATTGCAGAGTGTACAGTCTATCACTTGAAAACTTTCAAACTCACTTATATGTTTTTCTTCTTGTTACATTATTTTTTTCTGTTTTATTCTTTTTTTTTCATTTATATTTAAGGGATGATAGAGTTGTCAATTACCAATTAGTTTTTTTTGTATTTCCTGAGTGACAAAAGCATTCATTTCCTTTGTAGAATCATCTTTGATTTTCTTAAGTTTATTTTTCTACGTTGCTCTTTTCATAAGTCCTATTGAATTCACATCCTCTACTTTTTAATATACTACCTTTTTTTTTGGCCTATTTTGTATGATTTTTATTGATTTAGTCTGTTAATTCTTCAATAAAGCATGAATAAGGCCACTTGCTTTTCTCCATTTATATAATTTGCAAAAATTAAATTTCTTCCTCTTTTCTAATGCCTTTTTCTAGGCTAACTCTACCCGCCTCTATTTCTTACATATGTCCTGATGTGTTCACATTCAAACTCAACATGGTATTTGTGAATCTAAATCTATTATTTTCCCATTTTTTTTTCTTTACTATTCCCAAATCCATGCCTATCCTGGCCGCCTTTAATCTTTATATATATCCTTGTGTCTTTGCATTTAAATCAGACGTCATATTTTAAATCTGCTTTCTATTTTATCTACATATTTTTTTTCAGTTTCATACGCAAGTCTTCGCTACGCATGAACAATATAATTTTATCATTTAATCCATGAAAAATAATCTTTGATTCAAACTTTATATTTTAGCTCTTTTGTCTAAGCCTGAAACTGCTTTGACTGTCTTTTGCACCTTAACTGTCGTTTTTTCTCCGTGCCACAAAAATTTTTGTTGAGAACCACACTTCTGGGTCTTTTTCTCAGTTTTAAACTTCCAATGCATACAATTCAAATTCAAACAGATCTGTTTCTATTCCTTCTTCATACCTCAAAATTAACATTTTCATTTTTTTTTTTATGTTTACTTGCAGTATATTTTCTTTACCATATTTATGTAATTCTATCTGTATATGTTTTGTGTCTTCAAAATGCTCGGTGTCTAAAACAACGTCCTCTGTCAATCAACGTCATTTTGATTTGCCCACTGTTACACCACCTGTATTACTTTGGATCCACTTATCATCTATATTCTATATGAATAAACTTAAAAGTACCAGACTCAATGGGCACCCTTAACTCTTCTCCATTTCAGTATTAAATAAATTTTTAGCTCCTGGCTGTAATTAATAGTTTTTTGTTATATTTTTAGATTATTAACATTTTTGTCATTTTTATACATATCCCTTTTACATCTAATTTGAACTGGAATATTAACCTCTATTGATGTTATCAAATTCTATGTTTAAATCCAGCAACACAGCATATAATTTATTGACGACTTCCTATAGTTTACAATTAAATAAATTATTTGGAACAAAAATATGGTATCTTGTTATTCCTTTTGCTTTTATGGCAGCAGAACTTTCTTAAATTTTTTTACTGTTCTACCTATTTTTCTACTTTTTCAGTCATTATAATTGCTTGAATCTTGTATGATACGTTTAAAAAACCACTCCTCTGTAGTTTTAACGTCCTTCTACTATTTTCCTCCCTTGGAAATTTGATAGGTTCTTGCTATTTCCCTCTCTTCGAAAGTATGAGTGTTAGTCTATAAGCTATAAAGTAGATTTTCGAATTTAATCATCCAAATTATTCGCAGATTCTTGAAACAGTTTTCCATAATTCTGTCGTTTTCTGCGTTTGTTTTTATTTTTTAATTTTTTACATGGATATTCTATTAGTCAAAGATGGATATATTCTTATAAAAATCCGTCTAGACTTTGCTCTTATTCCTATACTTTTTTTTTTGTTTTCCGTATAATATGTATCATTGTTGTCCAGTGACAAATTTTAATTTATTCTTTTATGCCTCTGACCCTTATTACCTTCCCTCTTTTTTTTCTGTTTTAATTTTTTAATAGCTTTTCAAAACTCATTTAAATTTTCTTTTTACTACTTTGCTTAGTTTTCTCAGGCTTGTTTTATTTTTTTATCTCTTATTATTCCATTTATCTTCTTTACGTTAGTCTTTACTTCTATTTTTACTCTCTTTTTTATTTTATTAGTATTATTTGATTTTACCTATAATCCATATTTTCTGCTTTATTATTGTGGAATCCTGTTTATTAATTTTCAAATCTTAAATTTTCAGTTTCTCTGCTACCTGTGTAATTACAATACGTAACCTGTCCTACTTTTTTTGATATTTATTCTGTGTATATTCGCCTACCTGCATGCTCTGCTCGCCAACCTCCTACTTTTTTATATTATTATAATGAATCATATTATTAATTATTAAATGAATATATAGATGGCCAAAAATTTGCTTAAAAGAAGGAATAAGGTGGCTGGGGAATAAGAATGCTTCGAGTTGGGGGAGACTAATAGCTGAAACATTTAAAGGGGTAGGCGATGGGGTAGGGGTAGGCGATGGGGTAGGGTTAAACGGGGTGTTTGATAATCTTGAAAGATGGGATTAAATAAAGAGAATGGCAGAGGGATTAAAAGTTAGGGAAGATGAGGAGGTACAGTTGGATTGGGGAAGGATTGAGAAATCAGAATATTGCGACTATTATAAATACATCAAACAAAAGTTAGGCATGGAAGATTATTGGGAAAAGAAGGTATGAGGGGAAAGCGCTAAGGAGCAATGGACGAGGCTCAGATGTGGAAGTGTAGGCAAAGCGGGCAAAAAGGGGTTTGTAGATAGCATCTGTAGGGTATGCATGAGGAAGGAGAAAAATATTCAACTTATAATTTCTTATCAGATAGCGAAGAAAAAAATCGATAAAGAATGGGTCAGAGCAGTAGAGGAAATGGGACTAAAAGGGTCTGAGGAGATAGTAAGACTAAAATTGATTAGACTATTGGAAGAGGATCCGGTCGAGGCAGTATACAAATATATTATGGAATTCGAAAGATTGGCCAGATCAAGCGTTGAAGATAACTATGAGGGCAAATACAAATTATTGGTGGAAAGGGCGGGAAGGCCGTTAGGAGTCCAAAAGGATAAGTTAAAGTTAATTGTTTAGTGTGAGAGTAGGGATTTAAGAGAGAATGAAAGGTAAAGTAAAGGTTAAAGATGGAATAAGTTTAGATTTAAAAGCGGATTGTTAACGCACGGCATGTCGGGCGTGGGATAAATACATGTAAAAGGATGTAAATCCATACATTTCCTTAATAAATACAATACAATACAATATAAAATTTCTTATAAGATCAGTAATTTTTTTCATATTTATTTAAAAAGCTTATAATACCTTGATTTATCAATTAAAAAAATTATTAAAATATGTTTCGATTTTTTTTTTTTTAATATTTTAATTTTCGTTTTTTATAATGTTATTCTATAATTATTTCAAAAAAATTTCTATTTAAAAAATAATAGAACATTGAAAAAAAATATTGCTTAGGCTAGGACTTCAGACACATACACAGACGTGATGTATTGTGATTTTAAATAACAAATAATCAAATTTATATTAGCATGTATTAGCAAGTGCATTTATATAGAACAAATACAGTACCATTTTTAGGGTTAAATCCAGGGCTGTTTTATCAATAAAATTACCATTCATCTTAAGTACTCATAGAACTATAAAATCTATAAGAAACATAAAACTAATCGGACTTCCGAAGTATTTTATCACATATATATTACATTAACGTAAGATTATCTATATAATTATATTAGAGTAACAATATCGTCTATTTAATGCACTTAAGCCCATCACATTTTTTGACTACTATATACGAGTTTTATAAAGTTTCCACCATTCTATTTGAAAAGCTTATTTAATGTCTGATGATTTCACGATTTTTTTTTAGCTAAAGCGACCCCATACTGTTTAGAACATTTCACTGGGTAAAATCCAATATTTTGTTATTATAAAAAAAAATTTCTTGCTTGATGTATATTTAAAATCTGTAAATGAAATTTGAAAAATTCATTAGATACTTGAAATTTGTAGAATTAGATAATTTTTTTTCCAATAGATATTCTTATTTAATTTTTTTTTATACTTGATGTAATTCTAATTTATAAAATAATATATTTAAGATTTAGACAGTAAAGCATTAAACATTGGACGAATCACATTTTTTAAAAAGGTATAAGTATTAAAAATACAAATCTTTTTTAAATTACTAAAGAATTATAAAATAAATTAAAATAGCATGATTAGAATTCGTTAAAAAACAAAGACATTTTAATTATTATTAAAAATCTTAATGTAAGCCTTATGAATAAAATGCATCATAAGCTCTTTTTGTTATGTCTACTGAAATAAATACCTTTATGTACGGATAAATTATAGTAGCGTTTTTGCTGCGCTGAAAATAAATACACGTAATGAGATAAGACTCAATATATCATGTTTTTATTCGAGGAATTATTTCTGCAGCTCATTTCACAACCTCCGATCTTGATTAATATCTTTTTGATATGAAATTTAAACAAACACTTTCTTACATAAGTATTGCTTTCCGTGGATACTCCCCGTATAGTATACTCTGTATCACTCTAATATTACGCATGATTGTTATTGGTTCAGTAAATATGACTATCTTAGAGAAACCAGATTATTTTAAAACGAGCTGATTATCGACCAATCAGCAACCAGATGTGTGATAAATTTTTTTTTGTAATACGATGTCTTTCTACATGAAATCACATATGGCAGTACCAATCAAAAACCTATTATGTATTGCCATATGTAATACCATATGCAATGCCATATATAATTACACATGGTTTTACATAAGAAATTGCATACAGAATGACGTTTTATATTTTAAGGTGATTTTTTTTAATAACTTGTTTAAATTAGACAAAAATTGTATACTTCAATTAAATTTCTAAAACCTAAAATTTATAGAAAGTGTGACTGAATATATTATATCTAAGAAACTAATAGTAAAGCCAAAATTTACGCTGAAACAGAAAAACATCATGGGGGGTGGAGCTGGGGAGGGAGTCTGGATGGGAGCTGGAGGGGAGCGGGGGGGAGTTAACCCAATTTTTTGGGAGTAAAATTTCACGGTTAATAGAAACGAAATTTACCTCATTTAGGGGGGGGGGGGGGGAACAAAGAGGACCGGGCGGGGGGAGGGCTAGTAGCCGCCCAAAAACAAAACAACTAAATGAAAAAGGAAGATTAAAACAACTGGCATGTTTATCATACAGACTAAAAATAATTTTTGAAGATTACATAATTAAAATTCTCAAAAAAATAAGAAAAAATATATAACAGTTAGGTTTTGATTGAATGAGACAAATAATTTTGCAAAATAATTAAATGACGTAAATATTACAGAAAACTATTTTTTTAATACAAAATTGAAAATTTGGAAAAACAGGAAAAATAAAATGAAAAACAATGCTATTGAAAGGGTAAATATTTTTTACCGAAAGATATTGAACGATTTTCTTCAAAACTCATGTTCAATAATTTGAAAGGAGTTACTATATTTAAAGATTTAGGAACATGTAATAAGATTTGTTATAAATCATTCAAAGATACTTCTGTAGCTATTGAATTGATGAAATATTATAGTTGAATTGATTATATTTTTTAAGAAGAAACTATTGTTATGTTGATGTGTCAGTCGAGATAATTTTTTGCATGGATTTTACATTCAGAAAATATTTTTGGTGAAAATATTAGGAACAAATATAAAAACCACTTCGCAGAAGATTTTTTTTTGGATGAAGAAAATCTTGCTTTTTCACACATGAATAGAATTTTCACTCTAGAAGCGAGTCTTGTAAGTCCTTCAATTTACCAGCACCTAAAGAAATTTTTTAATAAAAATCAGATAACTTCGATGAAATTGCTTTTTGTAAAAGAATGCTTGAATAATTATATGGTCACTTAAATTATAATTATAAATATATTTTTTAATTATATGTATAAAAGATCTTAAATTTTTTTTATTGATTGTCCTGGCAGTTGAGGGAAAACTTTCTTGTACGAAAAAATTATTTATAACTTCACAGTTTATATTTCAATATTTGAGTAATTTTTGAAATAGGGCATATTTTTATCGTTTTACAAAAAGATTTATTTGCCATGATTTCCACGGTTGTTATTGCTTTATCATAATAAAAAATTTGATTCATAACACAAATTTATATTATGATGTACACTGGATATTGTTTAAAGAATTTTGTAGAATAATATAAGTAATAACAAAAATAAGTTTAGCTCATCTGTCTATATGCTTCGCGGACGTTTTGGAAAATATACATAAAAATTTTATGAAACATATATTTTGATTGATGTAATCAATTTATGTTAACTAAAGCACAGATTTACATAAAAGGGTATACAAAAATTATACCTAATCAAGATAATTAAGAAATGAACAAAATAATATGATGATAATTTTACAGAGAAACCAACTGAATTTTTTGTGGGAAACTAAGGGGGTAGCTGATTGGGGTTAGACTGGGTTGACTTGGGGCCTAGGTGGGCGAATCAAAATGATAAAAAAAAAAATTGTTTTATAGCCGCCAGAGGATAATCAAAGGGTTAGAGCTACAAAAAAGGTATTCTACATGATAGCTTTATTATTTTTCCTATACTTTTATATGTTACGGTGTGGGAGGGGGGGGGGAGGCAGTCAAAATTACTTCAAGGAAATCCTAACAATTATTTTTATTTTATACCCGCTTCTAAATATTGTTTTATGCTGCATAAGTATTTTCAAACAGCAACGTACGATTGCATTTTAAGTTATTAATAAACTTACTGCCAGAAATCGTTGTTTTTTTTCAGATTTTCTTACTTATAAGAAAAAAAAAGGGCTGTAAAGCAGAATGTTTTGTTCAAAAGTTTAAGCCCACTGAATTATCTATAATTGAAAAAGAAAATCTTTTCTCCGACTAATAGTCCGGTTACAAAGGACAAAAAACTACAAAGTAAGTTAGCTACTTATCTCTTTCTTCTATATTGCGGTTTGTAACCTATTTTAAATTTAAAAATTCATTTTTTTTTTTTTTTTAATTTGTTTAAATATTTTTAACATAAATTAATAAACCATCCAACAATTAATTCAATAAGTTTTTCAGATCTTCGAAAAAATTGACATCAGCTGCAGCTTTTCTAAATATTAATGAATATGCATATAGATATATTTCTTTTATTTTAATAACTTGGTAATCTTTAAATTAATGAATAATTCTTCCCTCAGTTTGTACACATTTTCAAAATTTCTTTCAATCGAATTTTTCAATTACAGTCTTTTTTTATAATTTGATTGTACATACCACTTTCTATTAATTATTTATACAATTAACATTGCGTCTTATTCTTCCAAAATTTTGTCATTGGTGAATAAGGTGATTTTTTAGTTACTTTACATTTATTCACATGTAATACCACCTCATTCAATATTAAGCATTACTACTAGACGTTCATTATTATAATTTTACGCAAAATATTTCCTTTATTTATTAAATATTAAAATATTTTTTAAAACTACACTTAATTACCAAATATCCTTATTCGCTGTGAGAATAGCAAGTGGTTCCCTTAGCTCGTGGCCAGTGCTTGTACAACGGGGGGACGCAAACGAACAAGTGATCGCATCAAAATAAGATTTTTTGAATGAAATAGAATAGATGTACTAGCATGCATGAAGTGTAAAAGTTGTAGCTAATCAAAATATGAATACGTACATTTTTTTACGGTGTGGATTGGTGCAGGCATTTTGATATTATCATTGTTGAAAGTGTAACTGCTTGGGAAGTGAGCACAGAAAATTGTACACAGATTGACAGGCGCGGCGTGCGGCGTCTGCTCCAAGGGACCAAGTACGTGCCGTGCTACTGCACGCATTTTCATGAATACCTCGCACTTTCAACAAACATAATATTAAAATGCCTGCACCAATCCACACCGTATGAAGACG
>JAPYYV010003755.1:0-17758 GCA_030522625.1 Copidosoma aretas
ATCGGAGTGAAGAGTGAAATATATGGCCACAATAATGAAAATACGGCGGGTAACGAACGGTTTTGACGCCATTGACAGTCACTAACGTCACACTTGCGTGACATTTGGTACAAATCAGTTTGTTCAGACTTTGTTCTGCTTCAGTTGTACGAAATATAGGTTATGTTACCCACTTTTTTCGAACTTTACTTTCGTAATTGTATTTATCTTTTCTACTCTTAACTTACACTTATCACGAGGCGGATATCTACAATACTTGCAGTTAATGTCAATCCTGTAGTTTTCGCACTCAGCAACGTAATAAATTAATAAACTTGGATTTTTCGCAATGCACAATGCATTGAGTCCTGAAAAGTCCTGAAATATTGACATACTTATGATACGAGATGGCACCAATATACTTGCACGAAGCGAATATTCCACATCTTGACACCACTATAATTAGCATCATCAATCCAATAAACTTAAGTAGACACGTGTCAACCTTGTAGAAAAAAAGGTAGACACGTGTAAATCTTATCGCATGCTTAGCATGCGAAAATCCAGTTGAGCACGGGAAAAAACCACACCACTTGTAGCTAGCAGGACTTTCATTGTAACTAAGCATATAATTTCCGGCTGCTTGGTAGATTAATATTTTATACGTAGTATGAAAAATGACGACGTTAATGTTAGCGCCGGTTTTACCCGTGTATACCTTCTTCCATGTACTTATAAACAACTTTTTCTTATCGAACACTGCTGAATTTATTAATCAGTTTATGTATTATTTCAAATAAGTTGACGCATATTATTAAACGATCTTTTGTAGGCTAAGGTGGAAGTAAAGACTCGAAGAAGCGTGATTTTTTAGCCAAATTTATTGCTTGTAGCGTTATACCGGCTTGGTGTGCACCAGCTTCATCAGGCTACATAAACAATGAATAAAATTATAAGTAGACTTAATGAAACACTTCTTCAAATAAAACCGCATTTACAATGGACCAGAGATTAACCTCAATTTATGATGTTAATAAGCGAGACGAATCTCACGCGTAAAAGCTATAGACCTATTGTACAACTGTCGTACAGTGGAGGATTTTATTTAAAAAATTACACGATACTTGAACTAAAAAAGGTAGATTAATAATTAAGGGAAACTATAAGAAAAATTCGAGAAAAAATTCCAAGGTGAGGAATTCATGTGAATACAGAAAATTTGTGAAACAACATATTTATCACTAAAATAATTTAGTTAAATGTAAATTAAGGTGGTTCTTTCATGAAATGATTGTGAACAGAATTGAATAAAACTTTGAGGGATTCTTTATTGAGTTACACTTTACTTTCCCCAAAAATTTGAGATGAGGTTCACGAACGAAAACGCGAAAAAAAACCTGGTGAAGATTACAAGTATCATATAAGTTCTCATGGAGGGCACTATATTTTTGAAGTTCTTTATAAAAATTAATTTACTTTTACAAAACGAAACAAAACGAAATGAAAAACTAACGCAAGAAAGCTTATGCAATTCTGAACCAACTGACATCTCGAAATGTATAGGTACACTGACTTAATCCAAAGATATCGATAGAAACGCAGCACATATTGTCATTGCCTATATGTTAAAAGCATCGACTGCTGATATTTTGAGGTTAAACGCAATTTTACAAAACCATCAGAAGAAACTTTTTTATCGAACATTATGATCTTAAATTTTGTGTGAGTACTGTAATTTAATCAATGAACAATATTAACTAATACTTATTTTAATTGAAGCAGTTTTAATAAAAAGTCATTTGATGGTCGCGCATTTGACTCGAGAGTCATGAAAGAACCAGCTTAAATCCATGCAGCTTTTGCCATGCTTCGCTAGCATCCTTTAAAAAAAAAAACAATTGAAATTTTTTCGCAATTTTGGTACCATGCATAAGCATTTTATGTACACTTAGTTTAATCTTTTCCTATTTATACATATTAAACTACATCTAGTATGTATTTTTACTCAAGTCATCTAATTTTTTCAAATTGCTGACATACCACATCTGAATAGGAAGAGAATCGTCGAAAAATTGCTAAGTAATGCTCATTTGCACCTCATGCATTTGCGAAGTCAAAAAAATTATAGCATGCTTAGAAAATCATCGCAGACCTTAACAAATTTTTCCGAAATAGTTGCTTGACTACATAATCTTGAGAAATTAGAAAAAATAGATCCATATCTCAAAGGGACAGCAAGATAGGCATAAATCACAATTTTTACGAGTTTTACAAAGAGAAAAAAAATATTAAGGTCTATAAATAGAGAGGAGATGGTACATAATTATAAAACACAACATCTATACAGGCTATTCAAGCTGCATCTTTATGAAATCGTGGTAAAAAATTTTGAAAAAATCATGACATTTTTAGGAGATTAATATAAACTTTCACACACAATATCAAAATGGTCTTTTTAAGTTATAAAAAAAGACAAGACGCTCTGTTAAAAATTATGTATTTTGAGTATCTACCATAGCAATGAATATTACCTTCCCATTTAATTCACAAAAAGAAGCGGAATATCGAGATTATTCGTACTTGGTGGTGTTTTAAAAACTACTTAAGGAAAATGTGTAAGCTGTCAAGCTTTTATACATTGTACCTGTACTTTACCAATGTCCAATGCAGTAATAAATAATTTTTCACCATTTTATTTGCGAAAAGAAAGCGTAAACATGTTATCATCATAATTTTATCATATCATCAACATTATCAGTTATTCATAAACTATATTAAAATTATGTTTGAACTGTAACATTTGTAATACATACCGGTACCCTAATAATCTCTAATACAGTAAACAGCGGAAAGTAAAAAGAGTGACATAATTAAAGGTTATTAATCAAAATTTGGAGGCTATTACTGGATTATTTTAAGGTTACGTCGGCAAATTAAAAATTAAAGGGTCCTTTATTATAATAATACTTTATAAAAGACACAAAGATGAAGTATTTTATGTAATAATGCAAAATGTACATTTAACTCAATGATTCTGTCGACAAAAATGAAGTTTCACAAATTTTCTGTACTTCCATGAATTTCCCAGATATAAATTTTATTTTTATTTTTCTCAATGGTTTTCCTGTATTTTGCAATTTGTTAGCTTCAATATAAAAAATTATTGATCGCTCAACCTTCTTTTTGGGTGCTGTGTATTTATGAAGACAAAAAAATCTCCCGCTGTATGTCGCAGAAGTAGATAGAGCAACGGAATATACAAGTGGATCTCAAACCAAAAACAAATGCATCAAAATTAACTTTGTGAAATGCACATATAAATAATTTTTTATTGATTTAACTTACATTCAATGTATATCACTACTGAAATTAGTCTTTTATTATTATCTCCATAAAAATTACTTGTTAACAAAAATAAAAGGTCAGGTAAGTTTGATGTGCTAAGATTCAAAATTTTTACATGATAACTGATACCAATGTATAGTGGCAATAAATTTTATTATTTCGAATACATCGTCAGACGTGCAAAATAATGAATAATATAAAAGATCAAGTTTTGTTTTCCTTTTGGATACTGTTATCTTTCTGTATATTTTTCGAACAATAACTAAATCAAACTAATCAATATTTACCATTGATTTAAACGATTTGCAAATATTACTATGAATCAATATAATACTAATTTTTTATATACTTATAACATAAATACAACTGATATGTCAATATTAATGCCAGAAATTTTTCGATCATGTTTGATGTAATACTAGCCCATAATTTAAATCAAGAGTAAAAATTGCTTAGTTTGATTTCCCTATTGCTCGAATAATATACGGAAATGTAACAGTATTCTGTACCAAAAAAACAAATCTTGAATTTTTGTAGACGTTGATTTCATTACTTTGTACTTCCGACGACAGTGATCATTTAAAATTTTGAATCTTAGCACATTAAACTTATCTGACCTTTTATTTTTGTTAAAAGGTAATTTTACTGGAGATATCACAACTTTTAGCAAAATATAATTCCTGAATTACCATTTTTTTATGAGTAGACTAGTGATTTTTAGTCTAATCTTTTGTATAACCTTAAAAAATTAGAGATAAAGAATCAAAGAAACAGATAAAAGTATCTCCAGTGCTTGTGATCTGAGATGCAACTTATTTCAAAAATATTGTATCGAATGATCGGAAATAATTACAAGACCTTTGAAATAAAAAGACAAATGGGCGTTTTCTTATGATTTTCGGAAACCTAAGAATGTAAAGATTTTTATGAATCATCAAAAACTTTTCTACTACTATAATTTCTATAAGAAATATATTTATTTAGTATAAGAACGTTTATAGATTAATGTGAAGTTTTTCAAAAGCAGTTATGAACCTTAAACAAGAAAATAAATGTGAAAGTATTAACTGAACAGTACACAAGTGGAATAATTAACAATAAACTTTTTTATCAACAAAGCTAATAAAAACTGGATCAATATTGTCTCTTTCAAACAACACTAGCAATCATGTGTATAAAGCATATTATTAATAATAAACTCATAAATATCAGTTTAAGAAAACAAATTAGATCATTCAACTTGATTTTTCATAAAAATACTTCATTCATTAAAGACGAAGTATCAGATACGTATAAAAAACTTGCTGAACTTTTATTCAAGGTCTTAGTCACCGAACATGTCAAGAGGATCGTACACATTGGCAGCAATGAAGAGTCTTACAAGTCTCGTGACCTTTTCTTGCATACTACTAAGTAATTTGTGATTAGATAATCTTAAAAATAATTATATGACTTCAGTTAGACGTTGATTAAAAAATTTACTTGACCCTTTTAAGGTAATGGAACTCCAATTGATAGTTATACTACATTTCATCTACAAAGTGCTGACGAAACAATTGCGTACAGTAACCATTTTGAAAATGAGACTAAACTTGATGAAACAGACCTTCAGCAGAGGTTAGGAGTACGTGCGGATCCTTCATCATTCGGGGAATTCCCATACATGGTTTCAATTCAAGTGAATGGTTGGCATATATGTGGGGGTGCTCTGCTTAGTTCAAGTCATGTTCTTACAGCAGGTCATTGCATACGTGACCATGTGATTAATTCTTATTCGAATCCAAACCAGCTTATAATAGAGATTGGCGGCGTACTTATTGGATCCGGTACGAAATATAGAGTGAAAAGGTTAGCTTGTACAGAACAATCCTTCAATGGTGGTTATAGTGATCGTTGGCCTGATGATATTGCAGTGATTACTGTAAGTATGCAAATCATCTACCTTTGAGAAATCCAGTTAATTAGAAGTTTAAGTTGTAAATGAATTAAAATAATTCTTTTGACAGCTTCTAGATCAAGTTGCTTTCAACGACCACATAAAATTCATCAACCTTCCGCCAGCTAATTTAATACTTCCAATAGGCACAGAGGTTATGATTACTGGTTATGGTGCTAATCACCGGAAATCTGCTGTATCGCGGGTGATGAGAAAATCAATGTTGTATATAGCTTCTCATGAACGGTGCAGTAATTTCTATGCCCGACGCATATCAAACCGACAATTTTGCACCATACGCGAAAGTGGATACGGAACTTGCGACGTAAGTAAAAAAATCTAGAATAAATAAATTTTATTCATCTGTGCTTGTACTCATATCGTCGCCCTTCACGAAAAATAATACGACTCGAGCTTCTAAAGAAAAAGAATGACGTTATTTAATACGTAAAGATGTGAAATTAAAAAAAAAAAATTTTATCGTATTATTTCCCCTGGAAATCTGAAACGTATTTACTTCTGGCAGGAAGTCGTATTGTAATCTTTTTAGCAGATGCTTGAGTCATTTTTGTTTTGACAGCAGCCTAATCCAAATATTTGTTTTCGTAAAGAGCGATGATGTATTCGATATATTACTGATCACCACACGTCCGAAGATATCAAAAACATTAATCAATAATTTTTTTAACAGGGTGACAGTGGTAGTCCATTAATGTACCAAAGACGGATAATCGGCGTTGTATCCGGAGGTGATTTACACTGTTGTGTAGGTAACCCAGATGTATTTGTTAGCGTACCTTATTTTCTACCGTTCATAGAATACGAAATGCGTCTTCGTGATACATACGACTTGGATTCAGAAACGATTATTTACCGGGACATTGTAAATCACAACTTCGGGAGGTACACAAAATTTTCTTAGATCGCAACCATCAGTTGCAAACCATGTGTATATAGTTATGTTAAGCAACAATCAATTATTCAAATAATATTAATTCTTATTTATTTAAATGTATGTATGTGTGTAGAATCAATTCACGTGAAGATAAGCATTGAACTAACAATAATAATTTGAATAACAGTCACATCTCGAGATTTATTTGATAAATAAAATTTTATCGGCTCTTCATTGACAAGTGCTGATTGTACAAACCTCTGATCCGTTGAAATTATGCACCAAAATTATGAAAATACGGGGAATTGACAAATTACGATATACGAAGTACTGACAACAAATTTATTGACTTTAAAATTTACCGAGCACTATTTAATCCAGCAATTGATAAGAAGTATGATGACGTGTACATTAAAGGAATGATTTCAAGCAAATATTGTTCTTGACTCTCGTGTAATTTCTCGAACGGGATGGTGTCTACTGTTATATAAGAACATTTAATCTCTTTCAGTGTCTTTTAGAAAAAGTTTA
Source organism: Copidosoma aretas (assembly GCA_030522625.1). Taxonomy (NCBI): domain Eukaryota; kingdom Metazoa; phylum Arthropoda; class Insecta; order Hymenoptera; family Encyrtidae; genus Copidosoma; species Copidosoma aretas. Next base: position 6,687 of record JAPYYV010003755.1, read on the forward strand.
TACCATTTTGTTCGAAGTATTAATGCTTCTTATTCTGAGTTTTTGTTATGATGTGCGATTCAATAGTTCAAAGTAGTGCTCATTTAAATGATATGATTTCAAGGAACCTCTACGGACTGTATGAAAAAAAATTTGTCGTCACTTGCCTAAGATTTACTATTTATTATTTGTATCAATGATAAGGTTTTTGAAAAATTTTAATGAACTGCAGACATGATTGGAGTTAAGTTAGTTATGCATGAACAAAATGATTTAAATACATAAAGTTTATCAATTCTCTTGAACCGCAATAAGATAAAAATTGTACTAAATTGATCGATATAGCGAGAAACAATTTATTTGACATACATTATAATAGTTAATAACTTATGTATGTCGTTATCTAATTTTCTATAATTTAAATTAACATTGACAAAAGAGGGAAGAATAATTCTACCACTGGTCGCGTTACGACTCAATAAATCAAACGCAGTACTTAAATATGTTTGTAAAGATATCCATTAACATACAATATTTGACTGTTTTTAAAGTAAGGTACGAGAGTCGAAAAATACATTTTTGTTTAATCATCGAGTGTTGTTAAAAGCAGCAGTAACAGCTAACAGATTACGTACCAGATCGAAGGTATTTTAATAAATACACTTGAAATATGTGAAAGTATAGGGTAGTACCATGAACTATCCATCGAATTCGTTGTCTGCAAAAATAAAAAATATCTTTTACCAACAAAAAGTACGAGTAAAGTGATTTTTGAGAGAAAAAGCACATGTAAGAAGAAATTACAATATCCAAACATAAATATGCTTGTTTTGAACTACTGGAAAGATGACTCATGAGGTTAACATTGTTCTTTGGGGTATAAGTATATTGTTATTATTTGCACCCAAAACATTTCCAATCCGGTTATGAGACAATTTTACCATCAATTTTTCTTAGTTTCTAGTCAAAAAAGTAGTATACCATATACGCTAGCAAATCGTCGCAATTCCTGGAAAACACTGGCTCTATTGATTCATTTGTTCTCAAAATAATCTTCGATCGACCTTTTATATGTACGTGTGCGAAAATTTTAAACACGCCCTATATATCGAGTAGCTCTCAACCGAATTCGGATCCACCCGCGTTCCCAGCACCTGTTCAACCGAACGAAAACATCTACAAGAGCAGCAGCAAGCACACAAGGAGAGAATGAGCGAGCAAGAGATAAACCAATCGCCGTAACCCGATCCCGTATGGTAATGCCAGGCCGCCCCGAGCGTATGCGCTTGCGAAACAATGTTTAGCCCCCCCCCCCTCCGCAACTACTACCGTGCGAGTGGCCGTATTGTCATTTTAATGGGGCTTATTTGATTTTAAAGTTTAACGAATGTCGGCGCGAGAGGCACTCGCCCGACCTTCGCCCCCCACCCCCCCTTTTTCAGCAAGAGGAGGAAGAACACGGGGGATGGGGGCTCTGAAAGGGAGAAGGCTCTGATTGTCCCTGTCCCTCAACTCAGGCCTACCCTATGCGCGTTCCGCCACCCTGTTATTTGGCTCCCCGCGCGACGATTGCGACGACGCGCGTGTTGCATTCGTGTAACCCTTGTGTACAGCGCACATGTGTCGCTTGCTCGCTTTGCGGGGAACTTTTTTCAGGGGCAATTTTTTTTTTTTCATCCTTCCGCACTTGCAGGTGATTTAGTGCCCGCTATTCATGGTGATTTCGACATGATTCTTAAAATTGTTGGAATAAGTTGTTTGTGAAACCAACTCGTTTTTGACTAAAGATTCACAGTTTCAATGACAATCCCTTTTAATAGTGAATGTCAAGGACTTTACAATTGTTTAATATCGTGCGTTTGTTACCATTTGAAAAGATTCAAATAAGTTGTAATACGAACGATGAACCATCTTTAACACGATGGAGGTGGAGAATTATTCCTCTGTCAAACTCATCCCTCGATGAAAACAGAACAAGCAGAAGGCGAAAAAAAAAGTAACGATAAAGCTGAAAGAGAAACATTTGGATAGTCTCTCTATACACTTGAATGAAATGAGTATCGGGGTATTATGAGGAGACGCGTGGCTCGTCTATGGTGCTTGATTGGCCGCAAAGGGGGTGAGACAGGCCAAAAGGGAAGGAAGCGAGGGTGAAAGCCGAAAAAAGAGAAACAGTGTGTGTGCGTGGGGGGTAGGGGGTGCATGCGTGAGAGAGCGGACCAACGGGAGCGCACCAGTAAACCCGTATCCAGTAAATAGCGTCTAATCAACTGCGAGGCTCGTCCAGATCGGCCAGATTCCAGTCCAGAAGTCCACCCGACCCCCTCGACCTCTTTTTCCCTTTTTCGACGAAAACCCCTGCACCTTCTTCGAGTCAGACTTATTCTCATCTCCTCCGCTCGGACTCGGTCGTACAGACAGGAGCGGAGGTAAGTAAACTTCATTTTTCCCTCTTTACGTGTCAGTTCGCTTCTTCCATTTTTTTACTTTAGCAGTCATTTCTTTATTGACTTCAAGCAGGACTACTTGTACAAATTTTTAAATAAAAGCTTAGATATTTAAATATATAGAAATATTGGTTATCGTTTTGATAAGCAGTGTAATTCATACCTTATCACTATAGTCTATACCCTGGTAGAAACGTTACTACAATAACTGGCTAGAAACTCATTTACATGTTAATCTCACGTATGCACTTACACTTTAACGAGTTTCTAGCCAGTTTTTGTAGTAATTTTCTACCAGGGTAATTCATACCTTATCACTCTATTTTCTATAGAAGGATTCTATTTCGTATTTTTTGATAGGACAAATGTTTTATTACGTCAATTGTATGTGACAGAGCACAAAACAGTGTATTTTACAGGACGCAAATGTGAAACAGGAGATTATTTCAGGAGCGTCGATATTGTCAAGTGAATGAAGCAGGACACCTATCACATAACCTGAAAACCAATGAATTAATATGCGATAATGACCACGTTATATTCTCAAATTGAGTATTATCTAGCTTAAGAAAAAAAAAGATCAACGCAGGAATGCACTGTAACTTTCATAATCAATAATCTTGTTCCTTTTAACATCATTTAATTGAGATATCGTGCAACAAAGACGAAAACAGAGAGCAATCGAGCAGCGGTACGTCCAATTGACAGCTTAATAGTTTGCATCTCCCATCGTGATTTTGCAGACAATAACCATCAGCAGAGATATTCTATAGAGCCAGCTACGCTATAAGCTACTGTGACTGAAGGAGAAACAGAGAATAAAACAAGTCGGTGTATGTACGCATTTCAATAGGCTAGATCACACCTCTCTATGCATACTCTATGAATGAAGCCATCGGTAGATACTCATGGATACACTCATGCATTTAATCCAACTTTGATTCTCAAATATCGCCTTTTGTGCGATATTTAACCTCGTAGAGCAAATAAAACTTTACATAATTATAATAGTACTTCGTTGACCATTCGTCCACTTAAATCAATTGAAGTTAGCGTGCAGGTGCTTTAAAATGTATTTTAAATACTTATGCAGGTTATCGGAAGTCACAGAATAATTTATGTCAATAAACAGACTCTAATGAAAAATTATAATCATTTATATTTAAGTTAATATAAAAAGCATACGTGTGTAGTTTTCATGCATATTGATAATATTTTCAGTTATAAAGGGTAAAATGATTTTGGCATGGGCAAAATTATCTCAAGACTAAATGTTGGGTAACGATGGTACAGAGAAAATTTATCAATTAATGTGGTTCAGGATAAGTAATAATTTTGTTATTTGTAATCCTATTAAGGAATCAATGACATTGTTAGGAATCTCTTCATTATTTTAATTGAGGAATTAATTTTGTTAACGTTCGATTTACAAAAAGGCAATTCAACTATTACAATTCGTTAAAGCTGTATCTGAATTGCAAATATTAATTGAGAGTATTTACGTATAATCTAATTAGATATCATACATTTTACAGAGATTTTAAGATATTTCTAGTTTTAGGATAATTTTAGTGTACTTAAATTATCATGTTTATGATATAGGATCACAAAATAACATCGATAAAAGGTTCTGTTGACCAAACCAGGAGTATTATATGTTTTTGGGATCGCTAATACTTAGTAAATTTAAGATCCATTGTACTCAATCATATGAGGTTTTTTTCTTACCTCAAAACCTATACATATTCGATGGCTAAGAAGAAGAGAAGCATCGATTTCTTTGGTTCAATTAAAATAATCTGCACTGGCTGTTCTCCAAGAAAAATATAAAGTACTCGTGATCCTATGACGTGAAGAATTTGCCTTATTTGAGTATTGAGTATCCATTTCCTGTAGTGATTTGATAAGAACGGTGATGTGGTCATAATAATATGGTCAGATATTATGAGGCGTTTTCTCCTCGGAACCTAGTGAGTGTTGGTTCCTTTTTTTAGATAGTCATAGGTGTTGCTTCTTTTCATCGGAATGACCAAGTGTTGCTTGTATCCTGCGAAATCCAAGTGTTGCTTTATTTCTTCTAAACCATCGAGTTATGTGGTGAAACTCACGAATATTAAGTTTGCAATCAAATGAAACCTTATATTTTAATGAGCCCATAAACCACAAACTAACCTACCTATGACCTCAAAAACATATAAACTCGATATCCATAATACCGGGACGCCATAACCCTAAAAAGTGCCTAATCCAGCAACGAAGAGACTTAAATGTTAGACGAATCTGAATCTCAAATAAACATGCGATACAAACATTCCAAACAGTAAGAGGCAAAAGGAATAACATTAATCAAGCATACCAAAATGAACATAGACTTACTATGTTTACGTCTTTGATTCTGGATATGGTTAGATGTAGTTCATGGAAATAAAGGACATCCCGACATTATTGGGTACTTGTTGGAATGACAGTTTTGTGATACCAAAGTTTGTGTACCAGATTTTGTTTCAACCGCAAATGGGATTGACAATTTGGTTCAAACTTTTTAAACATTAAAAATTGAGTCTCGTGTGTGAATCTCTATATTTAGAAACTTTATGTTATGGAACTACTAGGCTTTAAAGTTATATAAGGTTAATTTTGTGTTTTATGAGATGATGGAGTGACAGCATATAAAGCTATAAAATTATGACTTTCTGAGATCAAGTGTTTAAGTCTACGAGATCTTGAGGTTACGGAATGACCTAGCATATAAAGTTATGGAGTCTTATCTTTCACTTTCTACGATTTAAGCTTGAAATCATTCATGTTAGAATTTTCATAACTCTATTTATTATTTATAGGAACAGGGTTTAAGACTTATGGAATTTTAAAGTTGTAAGTTTTGAGGTTATGGATATTGATATAATAAGTTAAAGGGTAAGTGGGTTATTAGATTACTAATAAAAACATGGATTTATTAGTTTTAATTTACTATCGAAGATATCATTGTTAAATCTTAATACATTCAGAATGTCTTTGAAATTTAGAAGACTAAGTTGTAAGTGCTAAATTAACGTTATATGGCGAAGCGAATTTCAGATTTTTTTTTCAGCAGCCCTAAGACATATTATGACCTTAATGGCCTTAATCTGATCCAAAGAATGTTTTATCGATATGACTTTCTGTTCCTGTGAATCATGTAGGTCAGTATTGAATTAAAAATCATGAAGTGCATTTGTAAAATGCCTAAATTCAAGAACAACATAAAAGTAAAGCAGCGAAGCAATATAGGACTGTAGTTCTCTGCGGCTAAAGCAGTTCTTGGACTTTTGTTTTCGATAAATTGTGCAGTTGAAGTGTTAGTATGATAATTTTCAAAAACGTTTGATTTAAGTTTTTCATAATGTGCATAAATATTATTGATATAAAGCAACACAAAGAGAACGCATGCTTAATTTAGGTTAAATCATCAAATGCAAACACATGTTTCGATTTCTCGGTCTATTTGTAAACGGTATATGAAAGCATATTGAATTATTTAAAGGCGTTTGAGGATTTCTTCTGTGAAACCTCCGAAATAAAGTGTATAAGATTATCATTACATAAACAATTTTTCCTGCAAATTTCGAAAGAAAGAAGAGCCAGTGCGGAAGTCAATGTGCACCTAGCCTATTATAATGCGATTTGTTTTGTAATAAATCTTCTTCAATTCTGATGATTCCATGTTTCCAAGCTGTGATGGATAAAACTTTTCCGGACAGGCCCGATTATTTCTCCCAATCGTCACTGCCTGCGTCGAACTGTTTATCACTCTTGTCTTTATAAGAAAAGAAAAAAATCCTACCAGGGGAGAAAAGTTCGAGCTGGAAAACAATTATCGAGGTGACACGTTGTTGCGTTCGACTCGGCAGGGGAGGGCAAAAAAATTACGGTAATATCACGGGAGGAAGGAGAAGGCACGCGCCCCCGCCTCTCTGGCTCTCTTTTCTCTTCCCCCAGGCGCAGCATAATTATTTACGCGAGCGACTTTTTTTTCGTTCCGTCTGCTCGCGAATGTTCCAATATGTTCGGCGGGGAGAAAAAAAGAATGCGATCATACATCAATGTCTCGTTCCGGTCGTCTAATGTGTTTTCGCGCGTGTAATTTTTTTTCCGTTACTCGTAGTCGGGTGCATTAGTAACGAGATGATTTTGTTCGACTGTTGCGTAAGCAAATGTATGCAGAACCGTCAGGTATGATGATTGAATTTTCGTCGCGGCGTCGTCCAATATCGGACGTGAACGTTGCGCTGCTGGGAAACCATTCATCATTCAAGGTTGATCAATATGTATCGGAGCTAAATATTTTGGTGAGACACAAGCTTTAGCATAGCGATATTTAGTTGCAATACTGATTGATAAGTACTGATTATCTACCAAATTATTTAAACGTTCTTAAGTACTATGTATCGAAGCCAAATCAAATACTTTATAAATTGATGAAACTCAAGCGTTTGTTCTTAAGAACCAATGATTCTCAACTATACTCTGCAAAGTTGAGAGTTAAAAGCAATAATTTTCTACAATGCTTGTACACCAACATCTTCGTCAGAGACAAAATACTATTGTATCACACTAATGGGTTGGACAAAGTTGATTAACGGACTTGAAAAATTTATTTGCATGAAAAATAAGACGAAAAAATCTAATAAAAATTTGTAGGCGTGACGAGCTTAAATAATTTTCCTTCGAGCTATCTCCAAGCGTAAAGGCTCTCAAGAGCGGCACTTATTAAGGCGACTCCAGTCCCTACGTCTTCCGAGTATTTATTTCGCTCCGTAGTGCAATAATTCATCCGCTTGTTATTATTTATCTCGAGCGCGACCTGCGTACCTCGGCTTCCAACGGCTGAGTAAGTAGTAGGGTGGAGAGCGGGATAAGAAAGGAGGAAAAAAAGGAGCGATGGAAAAAAAAGGGGCCGACCATGACTTTTCCGCACCCTCGAGCGGTAAAATACCAAAGGGGAAATTCGAAGGAGGTGCCGAGAGAAGAAGAAAAATTCGAAGAGACAGGGGGGCGAGGGAGGGGGAAAGGGAGAAAGGTAATGACATAGGAAAATTCGCGCGCACTTGATTATCATGATTGTTCAATGTTCAAGCAAGCCCTCAAATAAGCCCGTTTATCGTTACTTGCGGATCCCCCTCTTCTTCTATCCTAATATGAGACGTAATGCGCTTAATGTATTTAAACAAAATGCTATTCGATAAAGTGATAAAATACAGTAGGGAGACAAAATTATGAAGTACAAATCCAGCCAAGCGGAAGTTTGAATGAAAAGGGAGATATAAAATTTCACGCACGCGTGTATTCATTGATCAAGGGATGTATAATTTTACGCGAAACTGAGCAGCGGATAAGAAAGAAACTTTTTATAGGCAGAAGAGCTATACTACATACACATATGCATGCATTTTTCGCATTATTTCAGGGGCTACACTGTTGTCATCGTAATGTACATGACGTGAATACAACTCCGTAGATTTTTGTTTCTTTATTCTGTCGCGAAGGAAAGTTCCACCCATAATACGTCTGTTATGGAATGCAGACGTCAAAGCATTATATGCTCGGACTTCTAACGTTTCAAGCGTTTTGGATGCAAAAGTGAAAATTACGGAAAGTACAATTTCTAATAATTTATCAAGTAGATATTTTTTTATCTTGTTTGAGTAAATATAATCACTGACTTATTTTACGGAGAAAATATCATGCTCAATACAGCTGTACTTTCATTAGTACAATGATGGAATTTATTCAAAATTATGCACAAACGGTAATTAAGTGTTGGTAATGTTTAAAGATACTATACATTTAAGACTCGAAATCATACTTACTATCACTATTGAGAGAAAAATCAATAAATTCACAAGCAAACACTTTGAAACACTAAACAACACAAATAGACAAACTCGTCCCTAAACACTTAGAAACCTGTCCAAAAACACGTAATGAAAATTCAAACGTACAGCAACGCAATACGCTCGGCACTTAAAGTCAGAACAATCTCAATAATATCTCGATCGCTCCGTTCCTCCCTTCCGCGTAAATCTCCCCTTTACTCCCTGCTTACACCCATTAAGGAGACGCTCATACAGACGAGTCAGACCGTTACCCAGATTCAAATCTCACCCCTTTCCGACGGCCATGCATCAGCGCGCCTACCTTTTATACACCGTAATAGCGCCTGCACTGCACGCCTCGAGGGCTTAGCGTCTCAAAACTACAGCTAACTCCCGCCTCCAAATAAGGACCCATAAAACCCTTCCCAGTCCACCCTCTCCCGTGCGAACCGAGCGATAAGACGTATCTAGCTGCTTTAATTGAAAGTTAATTGGTCCGGCAGTTAGTCCTGTGCTTTAGTATCTGTATGTCTGCATGGACTCTCGTAGACGTGTGCACCTTTTTGGGAAGGGAGAGTTTGGTGAGGTCAGGTCGTGCGTGGCTACATTGCCTGGAGGATGGAAGTAATTTAGAGAGACGCTACTGCTACTGCTGCGTCTTGCGGTTGTACACGTTATCGTCGCAATTAGTGAACATTTGTTACTCCTCAAGTTATGGAATTTATCAGATTAAGATATTCGGATGGAATTATCTATAGTTTAGTGCTCTGTGATAATTTGGATTATTGTGCTTGGGTATTATTTGTAACGAGAATTTCAATAAAGAACGAACTTGTGTATCATTTTCGTGAGATCTTTGATTTCTATTAGTTCCTATGACAATTATTCATTCATTTTTATCGAGAAATACTTTTTAACGATAGTCTTGGATTCTTTACTCTACATAAATAAATTATAAAAATGTGTTTTGTTTAGAATCAATAAACTTGGCAAATAGTTCTCTCCATAGCGTTGTATTGCAAAACACGTATACCTTACATATCCAATTTCCTGTCTGATTACACGCAGTAGTTGTATCATACGCTCGTGAACTAAATAAATATTGTATGCATCCTGATTCATGATAAGGGTTCCCGCTAATAATCTTATGCAAATACCGACCTACATGGAACCACAACAAATTATAATTTTAAGTATACTGGGAGATAATCCTATCATGTATTCCTGTACTTTGATCTTGTACACATGTACGTAAAACGAGAAGAGGGAGAAATAGTATAGGAGAACACTTAATGTACCTGCACAGGGCCTAGAGTAGGGAGCCCACCCCACCCTTACTTTCTGGGGTACCTATATATCGGAGCAGTGACTGCGTGGGCGCGCAACCCCACGTGCCGGTAATAAACTGGCTCTCTTAGCTCGTTTAATTTCGAGGTCCCACTGGAATAGAACCACACCTCCGATCCTTACCTACAGTCTAGCGCTTCCCCGCCTAGGCTACTGCATGATGATACTGTATGTGTATAGGGCAGAGAAAATTAGAGGAAGAGACGGTGCAACTCTCAATGTCGTTTTTTGATTTGTTCGGGCGATTGCCCTACAAAGGAAAAAACTTTTCGGAAATTCGAAAAAGATTGCAATTTGACGTTTTATGTAGCAGTGTCTGCAAGCAAAATATTCACATGCATAACTACTATCTAAAATATTTGAGACACAAGAGCACATGTTGTATTTTCACGATCATGAAGGGGGACGTATGGTTTGTGGGATAGTAATCCTACCGACGAAGGGATGTTTGTTTCGTCACCGTACATACACTATAGTAGTTTTCGTCACAAATGTGCATCTCTCCAGGGCGGTCCCTGAGCCCGAGGGCGCTTCTGAAGCAACGCCCGAGGGATCGTTGGGATCCCCCTGGTCGGATGGCGAATCCTATTTTTTCTACCGAAGGTGTACCAGGGTAGCAAAAGTGCCTGAGGTAGTAAAAGTTTATATTTGGATAGGTAAGGTATTAGTTCTTTTACTTCTAGAGTCTCGTTATTAGTATTTTTAGGACGCCAGTTCTTATTAAATCATAGAATAGATCAAGGACTGTAAAAACCATTTCAATCAGCTTTCTACGCTGAACTTTGAAACATAAAAGCATATACTTTCGATTCAACTATCAAAGCTTTGATTGTTTGAATGTGCTCTTGAGATTAAAGTTTAAAGGCAAAGGAGATTATGCAAAATAAATCCAGTCAACGCAAGCTTTTTAACTGTGGTACAAAGATTTGGTAATCCAAGCAATATAGAATCAGTCGTTTAAAGAGGTTCACAACCTTAAGGATTTAACAGACAGATTTTATTGAAAAAATCAGCATAGGTCCATAAATAAATATAAAAGACACATGCAATGTTTTGAAACGATTTGTTCCCTCTAAGCTCAATAATTAAAAAAACAATTTTTGCTCCATAGCATGGGTTCTTATGCAGAAGTGACTGTTCCTATTAAATTATGGTGGAATTAACAGACCGATTGTAATGAAACTTCAGTCACCCATGAAACAACTCCTTAGGAAACCATACAATGCATAAAAACATTGATTGGTTCCTTTTAAAAAAAGATATGAACAAGTGAAGTTGTGCCGATCGACTTGAAAGGTTATTTCTCTCAGGATATCGTCTGCATATCTGCAGGGAGGCAACTTGATAAGGGCTCAGTCCCATGGAGCGAAATAGAGCCGCGCAATAGACTCCGCGCAATAGAAAGAGCCAATCAGAGCTATTGCGCACTTTTCTATTTCGCTTG